>JBBDGP010000362.1:0-302500 GCA_037952835.1 Lithobates septentrionalis
AAAGAAAAAAATCTAGGTTAGTGTCAGGGTTAGTGTTTGGGTCAGGTAAGTGTCAAAAGTCAGGGTCAGTATATTTTGGGCAGGATTTTTTTTAGCCACTTCACCTCCAGAACATTTACCCCCCCCCCCCCCTTCCTGACCAGGCCATTTTTTGCGATACGGCACTGCGTTACTTTATCTAGCAATTGCGCAGTCATGTTGTACCCAACCAAAATTTATGTCATTTTTTTTTACCAACAAATAGAGCTCACTTTTGGTGGTACTTGATCACCTCTGCAGTTTTTATTTTTTGTGCTATAAATAAAAAAAGAGACAATCTTGAAAAAAAACAAAAAAAAAAACAATATTTTTTTTTTACTTTCTGCTATAAAACATATCCAATATTAAAAAAAAAAAAAAAATCCCAATAGTGTATATTGATTGGTTTGCGCAAAAGTTATAGCTTCTACAAATTATAGGATATTTTTATGTATTTATTTATTTCAGGTACTTATATAGCGCCATCAATTTACGCAGCGTTTTACATATACATTGTACGTTCTCATCAGTCCCTGCCCTCAAGGAGCTCACACTCTAATGCCCCGTACACACGGTCGGATTTTGAGATGGAAAATGTGTGATAGGACCTTGTTGTCGGAAATTCCCACCGTGTGTGGGCTCCATCACACATTTTCCATCGGATTTTCCAACACACAAAGTTGGAGAGCAGGCTATAAAATTTTCCGACAACAAAATCCGTTGACGTGTTGCTACATACTCTCAGCCTGATGAGAACCTCCAGTGCTGCTATGTAACCTTTCCAAGTCCCTTGGCTTTCAAGTTTCCTTTGGGTCCACATTCTGGTCCTTTTGTTCCCTCTGTGACCCCCCCCCCCCCCCCAGTCGCTTGTGGTCCCGACTTGCATTGTCAGCCTCTGAGGAGACTGCGGTAGGACCTTCGCCCCCATTTTTTCGGGTGAACTGGTCTAGAAGCACTGCCCTGGGAGTGGTGACACAGAAGGCCTGCACCTCCAAAAGACAGCTCCCCTGAAGAAGCCCGATCTATGGGCGAAACATGTCGGGATTTTTTTATCATGCTGTCCTGTGTAACATCATAATAATAGTACTGTACGTGCCTGTGTCCTTTGTTTTTTATATATATATATATATTTTGTTTTGCTTCTCAAAATAAGAAATAAATTCTTTTTTATTGAATATATTTGACGATATTCTTGCACCTTAAAAAATCCCCACCCCATCTTTCTATTGTTTCTATGCTTGTGTGTAGTTTATGGTAGCAACTGCACATCTTTCTAAAGCATATATGTCACCCGTCTTACCCGCTTAAAGCGGCACTTCAGTCATCTTTCCATCTATTAAATCTTCTGCCCTTGTTGTTGTTGTTTAAACTTTGGATTGTAAAACATTTTTTTTCTGCCAGTAAATCCCTTATACAGCCCACTTCCTGTTTCTTGTCTGGTCATTAGCCCCTTATGACATCATACACAGCTCTCTCTCTCTATCACTCTCCTGAGAGTTTGCCAGGAAGGGAGGGGGGGTGAGTCATAAGAGGGCCAATGAGAGCTGCAGAGCTGGAGGTGTGTGTCTGTGTAAATCCAGGAAGTGAACAGGCAGCAGTTTCAGCTGCCCACAGTTAAAATGGCTGCAGCCAGACTCGGTGCAGGGAGATTTCTGCAGCATATTTTAGGCAAGTACAGAATCCCAGTATATATAAAATAATATGCAAAGTGGTTGGAGGGAAGCTTCAGAATGGCAAAGATGTTTTTATTACAAATTATGTGAGCGGACCGCAGTTCCTCTTTAAGTATTTGTGACTCTGCTCAGTAGTCAGTTTTGTGATCCAGGAACCCCCTGCTAGACATCTTAGCCAGGTTCTGGACCTCCCATTGACATCTCTATAGACAGTCTGCAGGTGAAGCAATACAGCCTGGTCCCAGGAGCCACCGCCGGCCTCTGATTGGCCAGTGAAGAAGGAAAAGAAGAATGATGAGATTGTCACTCTGTCTTTCCCTTGCATAAGTTATAGTATGTTAGGCTGAGAAAATAAAAAGAAGAAAAAGAAAAATGTAACCCACAAACTCCAGTTTGCAGCACACCAATTTTTTTTTTTTTAAATAAGGGGGGGGGGGGGGGGGGTGACAAACTGCATAAAGAGTAACTCGGCTTTTGTTGAGAAAAAACCCCTCCCCCTCTGGGTGATCTCTGTACATTGCAGGGATTGTAACAGCCATTGTTGCAGATTCCGACCTTTGGTTAGACCTGTGTCCATGTGCAGAGTGAATGTGAACGGGAGCAACATTTTATAAATATCAATAAGCTGCTGCACCTGCAGGGCTCTAACAAGGAAAGTGGCAGGGTCTGCATCCCGTTAGAAGTGATTTCCCTTTGGAAGTATCTTACCAAAAAATAACATTTTTGTTGCAGGGGATGCCCAAAATCTGACTTGTATTTTTTTTTGGAGACTTCTGGGAAAATCAGTGAGCCTATCACACAAGCAGGAAATGACATTTCGGGGGGGGGGGCTCTGTATACTGTCTGTGTACAGAGCGCCCCCGGGTGGCCATATTGCATTTTACAGAACATTACAGCGGCTGCAGATTGAAAAGCAAAAGTGATTTTAAATAACATTCAATTACAATATGACTTGCATAGCAATTGTATACGCTGTATTATTATTTTTTTTATTTGTTATTTTTTTTCCAAGTTACCCTTTTAAAGATGGCGACAGACAATCATTTCAACTCAAAATAAGAAATAAAAAAAAAAAAAAGAAAAATGTATAAATAAATGATTAATGAAAGAACTGTGTCCCTCTAATGCCCCGTACACACGGTCGGATTTTCCGATGGAAAATGTGTGCTAGGACCTTGTTGTTGGGAATTCCGACCGTGTGTAGGCTCCATCACACATTTTCCATCGAAATTTCCGACACACAAAGTTGGAGAGCAGGATATAAAATTTTCCGACAACAAAATCCGTTGTCGGAAATTCCGATCGCGTGTACACAAATCCAACGCACAAAGTGCCACGCATGCTCAGAATAAATAAAGAGATGAAAGCTATTGGCTACTGCCCCGTTTATAGTCCCGACGTACGTGTTTTACGTCACCACATTTAGAACGATCAGATTTTCCGACAAATTTGTGTGACCGTGTGTATGCAAGACAAGTTTGAGCCAACATCCGTCTGAAAAAATACATGGATTTTGTTGTCGGAATGTCCAAACAAAGTCCGACCGTGTGTACGGGGCATTAGAGTAATTTTATTACAGAAACAATAAATATAATAAAACAATACTCACCATAAGAAACCTATAATGTAATGAGAGATCCCTTTTTACGGACAGTATTGCATTTTTTTATTTTATTTTTTATCATAAATGTTTTCATTATTTTGATGATTTGGTGTTTTGTGTTGCAGTGCTAGTCCATTACAGTCTTTAACAAAGTAGAGATTTGATTAGCTCCCGATACTTCCCTCCGGCTTCCAGTCTCAGTGATGGAGTGTCAAGGATTACCAAGACGGAGTCGGGTACAACTGGATTAAGTGATTTATTTTATTAGTTAAGCTGTATTGGCTTTAATTCTTGCACAGAGAATAAGAGAAGACTTTGGGGGACAATTGGATTATATGAAGGACCTGGAGCTTGGATGACTTTCCTAAGGTATGTGTAGGTAATTCCTGTGTACCTTTAAGGAGGACCATGAAAAGTATATATTATACTCTCCGGTGTCCTGAGTCTCTTACCTCCCCTCCATTCCCTGTAATAGAAGAGGTATTATACTCTCCTCTCCGGTGTCTCCTACCTCCCTTCCATTCCCTGTAATAGAAGAGGTATTATACTCTCCTCTCCGGTGTCCCGTGTCTCCTACTTCCCCTCTATTCCCTGTAATAGAAGAGGTATTATACTCTCCTCTCCGGTGTCTCCTACCTCCCTTCCATTCCCTGTAATAGAAGAGGTATTATGCTCTCTTCTCCGGTGTCCTGTGTCTCCTACCTCCCCTCCATTCCCTGTAATAGAAGAGGTAATATACTCTCCTCTCCATTGTCTCCTACCTCCCCTCCATTCCCTGTAATAGAAGAGGTATTATACTCTCCTCTCCGGTGTCCCGTGTCTTCTACCTTCCCTCCATTCCCTGTAATAGAAGAGGTATTTTGCTCTCCTCTCCGGTGTCCTGTGTCTCCTTCCTCCCCTCCATTCCCTGTAATAGAAGAGGTATTATACTCTCCTCTCCGGTGTCTCCTACCTCCCCTCCATTCTCTGTAATAGAAGAGGTATTATACTCTCTTCTCTGGTGTTCGGTGTCTCCTACCTCCTCTCCATTCCCTGTAATAGAAGAGGTATTATACTCTCCTCTCCGGTGTCCCGTGTCTTCTACCTCCCCTCCATTCCCTGTAATAGAAGAGGTATTATACTCCTCTCTCCGGTGTCCTGTGCCTCCTTCCTCCCCTCCATTCCCTGTAATAGAAGAGGTATTATACTCTCCTCTCCGGTGTCCTGTGTCTCCTACCTCCTCTCCATTCCCTGTAATAGAAGAGGTATTATACTCTCCTCTCCGGTGTCCCGTGTCTCCTACCTCCCCTCCATTCCCTGTGATAGAAGAGTTATTATACTCTCCTCTCCGGTGTCCCGTGTCTCCTACCTCCCCCCCATTCCCTGTAATAGAAGAGATATTATACTCTCCTCTCCGGTGTCCCATGTCACCTTCCTCCCCTCCATTCCCTGTAATAGACCCATATAGTATCTCTCCTCATTTCAGCACTGCCACCTCCATAATGACCTTGCAGTTTGACACTTCCAGGAGGGTCAGATGATTGAGGTTCCTTCCTCCGACACCTATGGCATTGTATGGCCACCCCACCCCCCCCACCCCCCACCCCCAGTTCTGTACATGCCAGAACTCTTGAACATTGCAAAAGTTCAGGCCCACAAACCCTATCAAAATCTATAGGACCAAAACTTGAAAAATCAGAAGTCCCCATTTTGAAAGCTTATATGCAAGTTTTTGGCCATGAAAGGGGTATGGGGGTCCAGGTACTGCCCAGGGGAACATGTATCAATGCAAAAAAAACTTTAAAAAAATATAAATTTTAAAGGAGCAGTGATTTTAATGATGCTTAAAGTAGAAACAATAAAAATAATAAATTTCTTTAAATATAGTGACTGGTGGGTCCCCTTAGTCTGCCTGTAAAATGGCACATCTGTATCACGTATAGAACCTGCTGCAGAAAAAACTGACATTTATAAAGAAAAACAAAAGACTTTTAATTGCCGGTGTTCTGTCAAAATATCCAATTCACCGAGATCTGCAATCACATTACTTCCGGTTACTGTAAAGCAGGGATATGCAATTAGTGGACCTCCAGCTGTTGCAGAACTACAAGTCCCATGAGGTATAGCAAGACTCTGACAGCCACAAGCATGACACCCAGATGCAGAGCATGATGGGAATTGTAATTTTGCAACAGCTGGAGGTCCGCTAATTGCATATCCCTGCTGTAAAGCATCAGTAATTGGAGATTTAGAAGAGTTGCTGTTTTGACACAACACTGGAAAGCGTGTAGTCTCCAGGACACAAACAGTTTGCTGTTTTGACAGAACAGGCGGCCATGTTGTTGGTTAGTATCGGGCGGACTAACAATGTCCGCTCATAATATCATGTCCCGGAGTGTACACGCTTTCCGGTGTTGTGTCAAAACAGCAACTTGTCTAAATCTCCAATTACTGATGCTTTACAATAACCGGAAGTAACGTGATTGGAGATGGATGAATTGGCTATTTTGACAGAACACCGGCAATTTTTTTTTTTTTAAACGGCGTGGGATTCCCCCCTCTTCCCCAGGTCTGAAGACCTGAAGTGCCTGGTAGGGATTGTGGGGGGGGGACCCCTATGCCTTTTTCTGTAACACTTTTGTATTGCTGGCAATGGTATTGTATTGCCGGATATTTAAAAGACATTTTTTTTCTCTTCAGAAATGTCAGTTTTGCTGCAGCAGGTTCTATACATGGTACAGATGCGCCACTTTACAGGCAGACTAAGGGCACCCCAGGCACTATATTTAAAGGATTTTTTTTTTCACTTTAAGCATCAAAAAATCTGAAATCCTAAGTTACGAGGGAGACTTTTAATGGTAACAACTGTCTAAAAGGGAATTTCCCTCACAGGGAGATTTCTTCTCAGTTCCTGCTTTCTACAGAAGGGAAATCTTCCCATGGGTCACAGCGACATACAAAACTGCCCTAAACTACAACAAAGTTTTGCATACACTCTATTCTCCTATTTCCATCCTGTAGAGTCCCGTGGCTGTAGATGTGATACCCGCCATCGTCTTGATTCCAGTAAAGGTCTTGACGCGGTTCATATCTCGAGTCGCCTGCAGCCACTCCAATTAAAAGTGAATTGTTACATTATAAATGAATGGACGATTAAGTCATCACCTCAGCTATTCGATACGCTCAGATAAATATCATCCGGCTTCCAAGCCTTGTAAATGTTTGACATCAAAGATCCGGCCTCACGTACACCCAATGCCATTAACTGATGAGAAAGATGCTGGATTTTCCGTAGTCACATCATAGATTGGCCGAACTGTCAGTGATTTCTCTCCAATTTTTGCTGGGTCCCTTTTTTAATTAACATTGCTTACCAATGATCCAGAATTCCTATGGATATGGGACATGATAATTCTTGGGATAAATCTGACTTGCTTGTACAGCGCAGCTCACAGCAACCTCTAACTCCTAAAGCGCAGGCAAAATCTGGAAATGTTTTTTTATTACATATAGAATTATTATCATCATACAGGATTTATATATTATTATAAAGGATGTATATATTATTAATATTATTATATAAAAAAATTATGTATTGTTATTATTATTGTTATTATTATTATTATACAGGATTTATACTATTAGTAGTAATAGCAGTAATAGTATTCAGGATTTTTATAATTATTAATATTCTAATTCAGGGTTTATATTAGTAGTAGTAGCAGTAGCAGTACTAGTAGTAGTAATATTATACAGAATTTATATTATTATCATTAGTAGTAGTAATAGTATTATTCAGGATTTATATTATTATTATTATTATTATTATTATTATTATTATTATTATTATTATTATTATTATTAGTTGTAGTAGTATACAGGATTTATATTATTATTATTATTATTATTATTAATATTATTATTATTATCATCATCATTCAGGCTTTATATTATTATTATTATTAGTAGTAGTAGTAGAAGTAGTATTATCATCATTATTCAGGATTTATAGTATTATTATTATCATTATTCGGGGTTTATATTTTTATTATTATTAGTAGTAGTAGTATACAGGATTTATATCATTATTATCATTATTATCATTATTCAGGATTTTATATTATTATCATTAGTAGTAGTAATAGTATTATTCAGGATTTATATTATTATTATTAATAGTAGTAGTAGTAGTAGAAGTAGTATTATCATCATTATTCAGGATTTATAGTATTATTATTATCATTATTCGGGGTTTATATTTTTATTATTATTAGTAGTAGTAGTATACAGGATTTATATCATTATTATCATTATTATCATTATTCAGGATTTATATTATTATTAGTAGTAGTAGCAAAAAGTAGTAGTAGTAGTATGATCACCATTATTCAGTATTTATAGTGTTATTATTATCCTCATTATTCAAGGTTTATATTATTATTATTAGTAGTAGTAGTAGTTTTATATAGGATTTATATTATTAGTATTATTTTTAGTAGTAGCATTCAAGATTTATATTATTTATATGTATTATTATTAGTAGTATTAATAGTAGTAGTAGTAGTATTATACTGGATTTATATTATTATTATTATTATTATTGTTATCATTATTCAGGATTTATAATATTTTTATTATTATCATCATTATTCAGGGTTTATATTATTTATTATTAGTAGTAGTAGTAGTAGTAGTAGTATACAGGATTTGTATTATTAGTATTAGTATTATTTTTAGTAGTAGCATTCAGAATTTATATTGTTTATATTTATTATTATTATTATTATTAGTTGTAGTAGTAGTAGTAGTAGTAGTAGTAGTATTAGTAGAACACAGGATAAATATTAGTAGTATTAAGATTATTATCCAGGATTTACTGGATACTGTATATTATATACTTTATATTGAATATTATTATGTAGGATTATTATTATTATTACTATTATGATTATTAATAATTTTGCCCTGCTCGTGACAGCTTACAATATAATCGGGTACATGTAAGCCTTTATTGAATTGCATTTAGTTTGCCATTTGTTCTAAGCTTGTTTTTCATCCTTTGCCTTGTAGCCCCTTTGCAGCCACTTCCTGTCTACGTGGTTGCGATGGTTTCATGGCATTTTCAGGGAGATTCCTGATGGCAATACCAGTGGACCATGCTTGCGTAATGTTGACATGACTCCCATTCTTCCTCCTCCCCCTTCCCTCTCTTACCAATGGACATTTTTGTTTTTTTACAATGTACTTTATTTGTGCTACAAAGCAGCACTTCTGCCCGAGAGAGCGTTGTCACTCTGTAATAGGAGGTGCCTGATCAAGGACCTTCTTGGCAGGATCACCGGGTATTACTTAATGAAAGCAGCAGAAAGTCATTTCAGTTGTAAAAACATCATCTTCCAGTATAGTGAGCAACAGAACCATCATCTAAATCCCATCTGAGAAATATTCTACAACATGGACAGTTACACTGAGAAAGGATTTTGGAAAACAAAGGTAGAGCAGGATTTGGGCCCCCCGGACTGTGCAGGGTCCACCCCAAACCTCACATGATAAATCACACCTTGAAGCGCTTAGTAAAAGGTCACAACATAAACACATTCCCAAGCCATCTCCAAAGCCCTTTTTTAGAACATCACCCTCGGCACTCCGTCAGTCTTGAAGAGGTCTGGTTACCGCTGGTAGAATTACAGTCTTCTCCGAAAATGGGTCTGCCAAGATTCCACAGAGATCACGAGCCCCCGGGGGGGAATGCCTCTTCCAGGGGTGCTTATTAATAACTAATCTGCCACGGTGGCATTATAGCCAGAGCTGTGGGTTGGGTCTGGCCTCCTCCATGCTGACCTCCAAGAGGAAACGTGCTTTATGTATCATGAGGCTTGTGTGTGGAGGAGGAATCTGCTACAAGAGATCCAGCCCCATTCATGAGCTGTCATTGGGATCTCCGGCCTCATCTCATAACTGACATAACTTCAAGGAAACTTAAGCTTATCATATTAACATCTCATAAAATCATTAGGTTGGCCTATATACACCATGGGCTCAGTTCACAAGGGAGGGAAGAACAGAGTAGAGCAGTATTAGAACATGGTGGGCTGTAGGCGAACCTCTTGGAGGCTTTAAAGTCCAGCCTTAGAGGGGGGGCACCATTAGGCGCTTACTATTACCTTTAGGGCTCGTGTTGATCTGCATTCTTGTCAAACTGGCCAGCTTTGTTTGCACCTCAATGGGACCCATTGTGTCTGAATCCAACGCAAAGCAGATCAAACAGCCTCCAAACTATCATCTGCACCAGAGTTCCTCAACCAGGGATCAATGGAACCCTAGGGTTTCTCCAGAGGTTTCTAGGGATTCCCTGAGCAATGAGCAATCTCTGACCCTCCGTTAAAGGCGGACCTTCAGTAATTTTTTCATCTTTCCTTCTATTAAATCTTCTGCCCTTGTTGTTTTCACCTTGGAAAGTTAAGAAAAAATTCTGCCAGTAAATATCTTATACAGCCCACTTCCTATTTCTTGTCTGATCATTAGCCTAGGCCAGTGATGGTGAACCTTGGCACCCCAGATGTTTTGGAACTACATTTCCCATGATACTCAAGTACACTGCAGTGGGGTGCCAAGGTTCGCCATCACTGGTCTAGGCTTATGACATCATGCACAGCTCTCTCTCTCACTCTCGTGAGAGTTCGCCAGGAAGGGAGGGGGGCTGAGTCATAAGAGGGCCAATGAGAGCTGCAGGGCTCTGTGTGCCTCTGTGTGTCTGTGTAAATCCAGGAAGTGAACAGGCAGCAGTTTCAGCTGCCCACAGTTAAAATGGATAAAGCCAGACTGAGTGAAGGGAGATTTCTGCAGCATATTTGACAAGTACAGAAGCACAGCATATATAAAGTAATATGCAAAGTGGTTGGAGGGAAGCTTCAGAATGGCAAAGATGTTTTTATTACAAATTATGTGAGCACGCTGCCAGTGGCGTAGCGTGGGTTGTCAGCACCCGGGGCAAGGCAAGTAATTTGCGCCCCCCCCCCTAACCTGCGGACTTTTAGCTATCCCTGAGTCCCTTCAAATACAATAGTACTGACCTACCTGATTCCTATACTGACCACTACACTACATTGTCCACTACACTGACCACTATACTATACTGTCCACTCTATTACACTTACCACTACACTGACCACTATACTACACTACACTGTCCACTATACTACACTGTCCACTATACTACACTGTCCACTATACTACACTGTCCACTATACTACATTACACTGACCACCATACTACACTGTCCACTATACTACACTGTCCACTATACTACACTGACCACTATACTACACTGTCCACTATACTACACTGACCACCATACTACACTGTCCACTATACTACACTATACTGTCCACTATACTACACTGTCCACTATACTGTACTGTCCACTACACTAACCACTACACTGTCCACTATACTACACTATACTGACCACCATGCTACACTGTCCACTATACTACACTACACTGACCACTGTACTACACTACACTTTACCACCATACTACACTGACCACTATACTACACTATACTGACCACCATACTACACTGTCCACTATACTACACTATCCACTATACTACACTATACTGACCACCATACTACACTGACCACTATACTACACTATCCACTATACTACACTGACCACCATACTACACTGTCCACTATACTACACTGCCCACTATACTATACTGACCACTATACTACACTATACTGACCACCAGGGGCGGACTGACCATTGAGCGATTAGGGCACTGCCCGAGGGCCCTGGGCCACTAGGGGGCCCCATCAGGGTTGCCAGCCTCAGTAAAACCAGGGACAGTATGTATAAATCTGTGTTTTTTTTACATCTGTCTGTGTATACTGTGTGTACATGTATGTGTATATAAACGGATAAACCACGCTAAAGTGAGTCCAATTAAAATCTGTGATAATAAACAATTAAGTCCAAAATTTTGCAAGAATTCTTCTGTATGATGAAGTGAAGAAAATAAAAGTGACTGTGTGGTGAACTGCTTACCAGAACGTAAGCCAAACCAGGCAGATGGCTTAAAACCCAGCCCGGGCCTTTGGGAGAACTTCAAATGGACAAGATCCTTTGCGCTCAAACAGCAGAACGAATCCACATAGGGTTAAATCAAATAAAAAGACCATAGTGTGATACTGACATAAACATATTTCATCAGAGAAGAAGGGGGTGTGTTCACACATATAATCATAAAATCATAATATCATACAGGCACCCTGAATGTATAGCCAATACAGGGACGCAGAGAAAAATGTGTGCAGCATGCAATGAAAAGGTGTCCTTATTATCTAGTGTAAAAAACCACCAGTTTGCCAAAAATAGAGTTGAGCCAACAGACCAGAGTTTATACAGCAAAAAGAACACCCAGTGCACAGATACAAGGGGCCGCTTACCAGATGGTGAACTAGTGAGGACATAAATAATAATAGGATTGCAGCCTCTGTGTGACCCAGAGTATAAATTGAATAGACCTATAGGGGTTCCTGCTCACCAGAGAGACGACCAGAGATAGCCCAAACGAAGCACTGACAGAGTACCACGATCCCGTCCTGGCAGGTCCTCACAGGCTCGGATAGGTGTATATATTAGAGAGGAGAAGCAGCCAATGGTGTGATAACGTACAACTCCAATTTATTAAAAAAAGCAAGCACTTACATATAAAAACACGAATAACAGCGATGCCGGCCGGCACTCAAACAGCTCCCGTCCACTCAGAGCAAAGCGTGGTGACGTCAGCACGTCCCTCCCAGACGCGTTTCGTCACAGGTTGACGTTCTCAATGGGGAACGGGCAGTGCGCTGAGCCACCACTATTTATGCAGACACCAAGCCTCGCTCCGGAACTGAACAAGAGAAGCACGGAGCGCCATCTTGGATGTGGGCATAGGTATTAGAGAATCACGGGAATAGCGACGACTAACGTCAGTCCGCTCCCGTCACTCCTCCAGTAAGTTAAACCCATAGAGAAGACTTAAAACAAGGCATTCATAACTACACTCCAATGGCCATTCATATAGTACCCGCCCTTTGAGCACAAAGGGCGGGCCTCAATGATTAAATGCAGGGACCAATCTAATTGACCAGATATGTATAGCCAAAGAAAATTGCAAAAGAGTTTTCTTTTTAAATTAATAAAGTTATATAAAAATCCATACATAGAATTATTTAAAATTATATAAAATTCCATAATTACATAAATTAATTATATTAAACAATTAAATTTATATATAGATATCCCCAATCTCGGGCACATAAATGGGACACCCCACACTCAATAGTAAAGAGCCAATTAATGTGATACAGGCCCTTTGTGCCCAAAGGGTAAACCTCAATCTTACAATAAAGGGACCATTCGGATTAGCCGGATATGTGAAGCAAAGGAAGACAATGTCCCCAATAGTGGACAGCTTCTATGCTAGACCTCCGGACTTATTACCATTAAGGGCAAAGCATTTCAACTCATTGATTGGGGGTCGTATAACATACAGCCCCATTCAGCTATACAAAGTAAATGGCATACATAAAAAACAAACAAGGTGAGGTAAATGTATCAAAAATACCAAAAAATGTATTAATACCTAGTACCTAACCTAATAAAATGAATCGAGGCTATACATAATAAGCCCCCCACATCCACAGATGCATATATAGCAACATATTCACAGTGTATCAGGCCCCCTGAAGGATAGGGGTACTAAGGTGTGGATTAAAGAGATTAAATTAAAGTGTTGGGCAAAAAAGGGCTGCTAAATCTTATAAGGGACCCTTTGAGTTAATAGCTGGTGAGGGAATACACCAATGTCCAGGACCGGTAATATTATGGCCACCTCCATATGGTGCCTAAATTGGCCAGAGCTTAGAGAATTTAGATTGGGCCTTGTCATGGGCCCCAACCAAGGCATATCTCAGCAAAAATGGCTAAAATCTAGACTGAAGCCTTATTTTAGCAAGGGAAAAATTGGCAATGAATAGGTAAAGCGGGATGCTACCAAAAATTAGGTATGTCCAGTTACTGAGATTATGTGAACAACAAAAATTAGGAGTTGTCAATAAATGAATTTACATCCACATCTATGTTGAGACCGTGTGGCGTGTAGCTTTTGATCCTGTGGATGCAAGCCATTTCAGATTTAGAAATCTCCCTAACCAGGGAGCTACCCCGCCAGTGGGATTTGTATCGGTCAATTCCCAGAAACAAGGTGTTAGAGGGGTCTCTGTTATGAACCAGCCTATAGTGTTTCGAGACCGAATGATTTTTGAAGCCTGTCAGAATATTCGTAATATGTTCATTGAGCCTCACCTGGAGGGGGCGTTTGGTCCGCCCCACATATTGCAAGCCACAAGAGCATTGCAATAGGTAGACCACTCCAGTGGTAGAACAGGTAATAAATGGAGTGATATGATGGGTCCGACCGGTTTTTGTCGAAACAAAAGCTTGGGTCTTCTTGGTCACACAAGAGTTGTAGGCCTGTTCTACCACTGGAGTGGTCTACCTATTGCAATGCTCTTGTGGCTTGCAATATGTGGGGCGGACCAAACGCCCCCTCCAGGTGAGGCTCAATGAACATATTACGAATATTCTGACAGGCTTCAAAAATCATTCGGTCTCGAAACACTATAGGCTGGTTCATAACAGAGACCCCTCTAACACCTTGTTTCTGGGAATTGACCGATACAAATCCCACTGGCGGGGTAGCTCCCTGGTTAGGGAGATTTCTAAATCTGAAATGGCTTGCATCCACAGGATCAAAAGCTACACGCCACACGGTCTCAACATAGATGTGGATGTAAATTCATTTATTGACAACTCCTAATTTTTGTTGTTCACATAATCTCAGTAACTGGACATACCTAATTTTTGGTAGCATCCCGCTTTACCTATTCATTGCCAATTTTTCCCTTGCTAAAATAAGGCTTCAGTCTAGATTTTAGCCATTTTTGCTGAGATATGCCTTGGTTGGGGCCCATGACAAGGCCCAATCTAAATTCTCTAAGCTCTGGCCAATTTAGGCACCATATGGAGGTGGCCATAATATTACCCATCCTGGACATTGGTGTATTCCCTCACCAGCTATTAACTCAAAGGGTCCCTTATAAGATTTAGCAGCCCTTTTTTGCCCAACACTTTAATTTAATCTCTTTAATCCACACCTTAGTACCCCTATCCTTCAGGGGGCCTGATACACTGTGAATATGTTGCTATATATGCATCTGTGGATGTGGGGGGCTTATTATGTATAGCCTCGATTCATTTTATTAGGTTAGGTACTAGGTATTAATACATTTTTTGGTATTTTTGATACATTTACCTCACCTTGTTTGTTTTTTATGTATGCCATTTACTTTGTATAGCTGAATGGGGCTGTATGTTATACGACCCCCAATCAATGAGTTGAAATGCCTTGCCCTTAATGGTAATAAGTCCGGAGGTCTAGCATAGAAGCTGTCCACTATTGGGGACATTGTCTTCCTTTGCTTCACATATCCGGCTAATCTGAATGGTCCCTTTATTGTAAGATTGAGGTTTACCCTTTGGGCACAAAGGGCCTGTATCACATTAATTGGCTCTTTACTATTGAGTGTGGGGTGTCCCATTTATGTGCCCGAGATTGGGGATATCTATATATAAATTTAATTGTTTAATATAATTAATTTATGTAATTATGGAATTTTATATAATTTTAAATAATTCTATGTATGGATTTTTATATAACTTTATTAATTTAAAAAGAAAACTCTTTTGCAATTTTCTTTGGCTATACATATCTGGTCAATTAGATTGGTCCCTGCATTTAATCATTGAGGCCCGCCCTTTGTGCTCAAAGGGCGGGTACTATATGAATGGCCATTGGAGTGTAGTTATGAATGCCTTGTTTTAAGTCTTCTCTATGGGTTTAACTTACTGGAGGAGTGACGGGAGCGGACTGACGTTAGTCGTCGCTATTCCCGTGATTCTCTAATACCTATGCCCACATCCAAGATGGCGCTCCGTGCTTCTCTTGTTCAGTTCCGGAGCGAGGCTTGGTGTCTGCATAAATAGTGGTGGCTCAGCGCACTGCCCGTTCCCCATTGAGAACGTCAACCTGTGACGAAACGCGTCTGGGAGGGACGTGCTGACGTCACCACGCTTTGCTCTGAGTGGACGGGAGCTGTTTGAGTGCCGGCCGGCATCGCAGTTATTCGTGTTTTTATATGTAAGTGCTTGCTTTTTTTAATAAATTGGAGTTGTACGTTATCACACCATTGGCTGCTTCTCCTCTCTAATATATACACCTATCCGAGCCTGTGAGGACCTGCCAGGACGGGATCGTGGTACTCTGCCAGTGCTTCGTTTGGGCTATCTCTGGTCGTCTCTCTGGTGAGCAGGAACCCCTATAGGTCTATTCAATTTATACTCTGGGTCACACAGAGGCTGCAATCCTATTATTATTTATGTCCTCACCAGTTCACCATCTGGTAAGCGGCCCCTTGTATCTGTGCACTGGGTGTTCTTTTTGCTGTATAAACTCTGGTCTGTTGGCTCAACTCTATTTTTGGCAAACTGGTGGTTTTTTACACTAGATAATAAGGACACCTTTTCATTGCATGCTGCACACATTTTTCTCTGCGTCCCTGTATTGGCTATACATTCAGGGTGCCTGTATGATATTATGATTTTATGATTATATGTGTGAACACACCCCCTTCTTCTCTGATGAAATATGTTTATGTCAGTATCACACTATGGTCTTTTTATTTGATTTAACCCTATGTGGATTCGTTCTGCTGTTTGAGCGCAAAGGATCTTGTCCATTTGAAGTTCTCCCAAAGGCCCGGGCTGGGTTTTAAGCCATCTGCCTGGTTTGGCTTACATTCTGGTAAGCAGTTCACCACACAGTCACTTTTATTTTCTTCACTTCATCATACAGAAGAATTCTTGCAAAATTTTGGACTTAATTGTTTATTATCACAGATTTTAATTGGACTCACTTTAGCGCGGTTTATCCGTTTATGTATTTTGTTGGTGGGCCCCACTTATAACCGCAGCTTTTTGAATTTTGCTATGATACCTGCATAAGGTGTCCTCTCACTTTTATTCATTTTCACACTGGTATTTACCCATATGTTATAATTTTTGTTTATCCAAGCGCAATTTTGTTTTTTCTTAATGTATGTGTATACTGTGTGATTGTATACTGTGTGTGTGTATACTGTGTGGCCCCATAATCTCTGATTGCCTGGGGGCCCCATAATCTCCTATTGCCCGGGGGCCCCATAATCTCCTATTGCCCGGGGGCCCCATGAGTTATCAGTCCGCCCCTGCTGACCACCATACTACACTGACCACTATACTACACTACACTGACCACTATACTACACTGACCACTATACTACACTGTCCACTATACTACACTGTCCACTATACTACACTGACCACCATACTACACTGACCACTATACTACACTGTCCACTATACTACACTGACCCCCATACTACACTGACCACCATACTACACTGTCCACTATACTACACTGACCGCCATACTACACTGACCACCATACTACACTGACCACCATACTACACTGACCACCATACTACACTGACCACCATACTACACTGACCACTATACTACACTGTCCACTATACTATACTGTCCACTATACTACACTGTCCACTATACTATACTGTCCACTATACTACACTACACTGAACACTATACTACACTACACTGACCACCATACTACACTGTCCACTATATTACACTGACCACTATACTACACTACACTGACCACCATACTACACTGTCCACTATACTACACTGACCACCATACTACACTGTCCACTATACTACACTATACTGTCCACTATACTACACTGTCCACTATACTGTACTGTCCACTACACTAACCACTACACTGTCCACTATACTACACTATACTGACCACCATACTACACTGTCCACTATACTACACTGACCACTATACTACACTATACTGTCCACTATACTACACTGACGACTATACTACACTGACCACCATACTACACTGTCCACTATACTACACTATACTGTCAACTATACTACACTGTCCACTATACTATACTGTCCACTACACTAACCACTACACTACACTACACTGACCACCATACTACACTGACCACTATACTACACTGACCACTATACTACACTGACCACTATACTACACTGTCCACTACACTACACTGACCTCCATACTAAACTACACTATACTGACCACTATACTAACCAGTATACTATACTACACTAACCACTATACTGACCACCATACTACACTAACCACTATACTGACCACCATACTACACTAACCACTATACTACACTACACTGTCCACTACACTAACCACCATACTAACCACTATACTACACTACACTGACCTCCATACTAAACTACACTATACTGACCACTATGCTAACCACTATACTATACTATACTAACCACTATACTGACCACTATACTACACTATACTGTCCACTACACTGCCCCCCATAGTGACTCTCACTCACCTTCTTATCCTGGCTGCATCGATCCGGAGGAGGAGGAGAACACAGCGGCGGCTCACATTCTTCTCTCCCCTGCGCTCTGGCTGCAGCCATGTTCAGTGTCCAGCGCCCTGTGATTGGGCGTATGGGGGGTCATGTGCGGAGGCGGGACTTCAGGAGCGATCGAGGACAGGCCAGCCCAACGCCTCACAAGACCCCCATACGCCCAATCACGGGGCGCCGGAAACTTAACATGGCGGCCGGAGCCCGGGGACACAGAATTAGAAATTAGGAGGAGGCAGCCAGTGACACATACTGGCGCCCCCCTAAATATCGCGCCCGGGGCCACCGCACCCCCTGCACCCCCCACGCTACGCCACTGCACACTGCAGTTCCTCTTTAAGTTCCCACTGACACCATTGACATTTTTAGCTATCTGTAATGGGGTAATTCCTCTCAATGACGGCAAGTGTAAGGGGCATTCTTTCCACTGACCCATCCATGGAATCCTAGGCTTCCTCCAGAGGTTGCTAGGGGTTCCTTGAGCAATGAGCAATTTCTGCCTCTCATATAAGTTCCCTCCAACGCCATTGATCTTTTTAGCTATCTGTAAGGAGTTACTTCTTCTCAATGACCACAAATGTAAGGAGCGTTCTTCCCACTGACCATTAATCTAAGGAACATTCTTCCCACTGACCATCCATTGAACCCTAGGGTTCCTCCAGGGGTTGCTAGGGATTCCTTGAGCAATGAACAATTTCTGCCTCTCAGATAAGTTCCCACTGACACCATAAATCCTCTTGGTTATGTGTAATGCCGCGTACACACGACCGGACTTTCCAGCAGAAAAGGCTCGACGGAATCATTTCATCGGATATTCCGATCGTGTGTGAGCTACATCTGACTTTTCCTTTCGAAAATTTTGACGGACCTAGAAATAGAACATTTAAATCTTTCCAATGGAATCAATTTCTATCGGGAAAACCGTTTGTCTGTATGCTATTCCGACAGGCCAAAAACGACGCAAGGGCAGCTATTGGCTACTGGCTATTTAACTTCCTTTTTCTAGTCCCGTCGTACGTGTTGTACGTCGCCGTGTTCTAAACGATCGGACCTTGGTGTGATCGTGTGTACGCAAGTCTGTTCCAGCGGAACTCCGTCGGAACTCCGTCAGAAAAATCGTCAGAGTTTATTCTGATGGAAAAAACGGTCATGTGTACGTGGCATCAGAGGGGAATTCTTCCCAATGACCACAAGTGTAATGAGCATTCTTCCCACTGACCATCACACTAATATATCATGAGTAGATATAGTCATTATTATCAGGAGTTCCCTGAGACCGGAAAGTTATTTCAAGGGTTCCTCTGTGTTGAAAAAGTTGAAAAGGCCGATATACACAAAATTAAAATCAATCGTAATCTGATAAATGTACATTAAATGCAAGACATCACCTTTATGCTCCTGCCTTTAATATGATGAGCAGCTTCCTCTGTGTGCATCTCTGAAACTAGATTGACATTAAAAAATCTACTAAATGTAGCCGCCCAAGGTCCCAATGTGTTTTGACTAAATATAGTCTTCTTCAGGAACAAATATGGTGAAAGTGGACATGATAGACCAGATAGAGTTGAAGAGGCTATAATGCACTTCAGAGGCCACAGTGCAGAGGCTATCTTAAAGGCTTACAGAGGATCATAGGTAATATCATGTCCACTTCCACCATATTGTCTCCTGAAGAAGACCATATTTAGTCGAAACACGTTGGGTACTTTGGTAGCTACATTTAGTAGATTCATTACATGTTCTACATCTCTTTTGTATCTTATTGCGCATTAGAACAGGAATTGGACTGTCTAGTTTCATAGTTTTATAGTAGGTGAGGTTGAATAAAGACAATAGTCCATCCAGTTCAAGCTGTGTTGGTGCACGTGTGTCAGTGTCTATAATGATTTCCCATATCCCCGTATGTTGTGTTCTTTAAGATGCACATCCAAGAGTCTCTTAAAAATATTCATACTCCCCGCAGCCACCACCAATTGTGGAAGAGAGTTCCACATCCTTATTGCCCTGACAGGTCCTCCAATCCCCTTATTAGTTTTGTTGCCCTTCTTTGGACTATTTCGAGTTCCAGCACATCCCTTCTGAGGACTGGTGACCAGAAATGGACAGAGTACTCCAGATTTGGCCTTTTTTTATGCATGCTAATATTCTGCTGGCTTTGGTAGCTGCAGCTTGACATTGCATGCTATTGCTCAGTCTGTCATCTACTAGGATCCTGTTAGAGAGCTCACCTGGCTGGTCGCGGTGCTGGTGCGCGCTGGTGCGTCCCTGTGCGTGCTGCTGTGCATGTCCCTGCAGGCGCTGGTCGGTGTACTGGCGTGCGGGCGCGTGCACGTGCGCGCGCTGTTTGGCGCCAATCGGCCTATTTAGGTTTGCCATGCACTCTGCTCGGTGCTGCCTGATCATCAGCTCCCGGTTCCTTAGCTTCCCAGTACCTGTTCCAGTGTTCCTGTGTTCCTGATCTCCTGATGACCCGACTTGCCTCTGACTCTCCTTTGATTGCTGCCCGTACCCGACCTTGGCTTGTTTGACCCTTCTTCTGCCTGCTCCTTTGTACCGTGCTGCCTGTCTGTTGCCGAACTCTGCCTGTACCCAGACCTGCCTGCTTGCTCCTGCTCAGCACCTGTTTGCCTGTGTTCCAGTTCACCATCTGCTGCTTGAAGTTCCTTTTCCATCCAGCACCTGGATCCCTCATCAGGCTCTCTTACCATTCCTTACTCCCGTGCCTCCTGTCCATTCTACCAGGGGCCGCGAGTGGGATACGTACGGGAGACCATCCTCTGCCCAAGCGGACTCACCGGTCTGGTAAGTAAAGTCTGACAGTATCAGGCAGACATGACCGAGTCTGGGCAGGGGGCCTCCCCCATGGATGAACTTTGCAGACACCTGGCGGGTCTTACCCAAGCCGTGAAGAGCCTTCAGGAAGGCTATGCAAGATTGGAGGAGCTTAGATGCCTTCTTCATAGCCATGTCCCAACTGTATGAGGATCCACAGTTGACTGCGACTGCAGAAGCCGCTCTGCACTCTCTTCAGCAGGGTCGCAGGGCAGCGGAAGATTATGCGGTGGAGTTCAGACGCTGGAGCTCCGACACAACTGGAATGATGCCGCCTTGCGTCACCAGTTCAGAATGGGACTTTCCGACCCACTAAAAGACGAGCTGGCACGTGTTGGGATACCCCCTTCCTTGGATGAACTCATCAACCTGTCCATCCAAATTGACCGTCGTTTGAGGGAACGACGGTCAGAAAGGTCTTCTCACCAGTTCCGCCCTACTTGGATGCTATCTAAGGTTCTCAGTGTGGTCAGTCAGCTTCCCCCCATCTCTAAAGCACCTGCCCTGGACGCCCCAGAGCCTATGCAGCTTGGCTTGCTCCGTCCCACACTGACTCCTGAAGAAAAACTGTGTAGACGAGCCTGCAATCTTTGTCTGTAGTGCGGTGAACCCGGGCACTACGTGAGGGCCTGCCCCAACAAGATGCGTAAGTGCCTTCCTGCTTCTTGGTTTTGTGCATCTATTGTACCTAAGACCGGTTCTCACCTTGCTCTCTCCATCATTTTGCAGCTTCCAGGAGGGACTACCCCAGTGACGGCCATCATTGATTCCGGTGCCTGTAGTTGCTTAGTCGATCTGACTTTCGCTGCCAATCTCCGTATTCCACTTCAACCTAAAACCCAAGGACTTACAATACACCTGGCAGATGGCTCTACCCTTCGTTCTGGCCCGGTCACCCAAGAGACCGTCCCTTTACTGGCCATCATTGGCACCCATCACCAGGAACTCCTTCGTCTGGATGCCATCTCCTCACCCCTCTTCCCCATCATCTTGGGAATACCTTGGTTGCAAGCCCATAATATCAGCATTAACTGGACCACAGGGAAAGTTACTTTTCCTTCCGAATACTGTCAACAACACTGCCTGTACAGGTCTTCTACTAAAACCTCTCCTTTGTATGGACTCAGATCTGGAACTACGACAGTCCATTCCTGAACCCTACCGAGACTTTGCAGATGTATTTAGCAAGAAAGGAGCAGAAACATTACCTGAGCACAGACCTTATGACTGCCCTATAGAGCTTCTACCGGGAACTGAGGTCCCTTTCGGAAGAATCTTTCCGCTAACTGAGCAGGAGTTAAGCACACTAAAAACCTACATCGGCGAAAACTTGGAAAAAGGGTTTATCTGCCCTTCTACTTCTCCAGCCGGTGCGAGCATCTTTTTCGTCGAAAAGAAAGACCATTCCCTACGTCCCTGCATAGATTATCGGGAATTGAATAGGATAACTATCAAGAACCGCTATCCTGTACCCTTAGTACCTGAACTTTTTCAAAGGTTGGGATCCGCAGTCGTTTTCACAAAGCTTGATCTTCGGGGAGCTTATAATTTAATTCGAATCCGGGAAGGGGACGAGTGGAAAGCGGCATTCCGCACTCGATTTGGGCACTTCGAGTACCTTGTCATGCCCTTTGGCCTCTGCAACGCTCCTGCAACATTCCAAAATTTTATCAATGACATTTTCCGTGACTACCTGGATTTGTACGTAATTGTGTATCTGGACGATATTCTGATCTTCTCCTCTTCACTGGCCGATCACCGCAAACATGTCCGGAATGTCCTAACCCGGCTCAGACTACACGGCCTCTATGCAAAATTAGAGAAATGTGAATTCGAACTCCAGAGCATCCAATTCCTAGGTCTAATCATCTCGGTTTGCCATGCACTCTGCTCGGTGCTGCCTGATCATCAGCTCCCGGTTCCTTAGCTTCCCAGTACCTGTTCCAGTGTTCCTGTGTTCCTGATCTCCTGACGACCCGGCTTGCCTCTGACTCTCTTTTGATTGCTGCCCGTACCCGACCTTGGCTTGTTTGACCCTTCTTCTGCCTGCTCCTTTGTACCGTGCTGCCTGTCTGTTGCCGAACTCTGCCTGTACCCGGACCTGCCTGCTTGCTCCTGCTCAGCACCTGTTTGCCTGTGTTCCAGTTCACTATCTGCTGCTTGAAGTTCCTTTTCCATCCAGCACCTGGATCCATCATCAGGCTCTCTTACCATTCCTTACTCCCGTGCCTCCTGTCCATTCTACCAGGGGCCACGAGTGGGATACGTACGGGAGACCACCCTCTGCCCAAGCGGACTCACCGGTCTGGTAAGTAAAGTCTGACAGACCCCCAGATCTTTCTCCATCCTTGATTCCCCCAGAGGTTCTCCCCCTAGTGAGTAGTTTGCATTTATGTTTTTTGCCCAAAGTGCATTACCTAACATTTTTCCACATTAAACCTCACTTGCCATGTATTTGCCCACTTCATTATTTTGTTCAGGTCTTTCTGTAAAGTTTCTATATCCTGATGTGAAGTTATTGCCCTGCTTAATTTTGTGTTGTTCGTTAAAACTGAGATTGAACTATTTATCCCATCCTTTAATCCTTTGTGAATAAATGTAATAGAACTGGTCCCAAGACAGAACCCTGGGCCACCCCACTTACCAGTCCAGACCAGTCGGAGTATACATCATTTATCACTACCCTTTGAACACGTCCCTGTAACCATTTTTTTACCCAAGAACAAACCTTATGGTCCATGCCTGTATACTTCAGCTTGTAGATTAAGTGCTTATGGGGGACTGCATCAAATGTTTTGGAAAATCCAGATACACCACATCCATAGGCCTTCCCCTGTCTAGATGGCAGCTCACTTCCTCATAGAATGTTAACAGATTGGTCTGGCAGGAACGACCTTTCGTAAACTAATGCTGATAACTACTTATGATATTTTTTTCTTCAGTAAATTTTTGGATATAGTCCCTTATCATCCCCTCCAATAATTTACCAACGATTGATGTTAGGCTGACCGGCCTGTAGTTTCCAGGGATTTGTCTCTGTCTTTTTTTGAATATTGGCTTTTCTCCAATCAACTGGTACAAATCCTGTCAGTATGCTGTCCACAAAGATCAGGAACAATGGTCTGGCTATAACCTGACTGAGTTCTCTGAGGACACTTGGGTGTAAGCTATCTGGTCCTGGTGATTTATTTGTATTAAGTTTATTAAGTCTTTCCTTCAATCCGGCCTCTGTTAGCCACGAGGGTATGTGATGTGTCACTAACAGTACTGTCGTGGTCGGTATACCCCCTCCTTTTCCTGCCTTAAAACTGAGGAGATGAAGGCATTTAGTACAGTTGCCTTCTCTGTGTCTTCCGTAACCATCCTCCCATCCTCGTCTTTTATGTGGGCAATGTGCTCTGATCTAGATTTTGTACTGGTAATGTATCTGAAAAATTTCTTTTGGATTTTTTTTACTCTCCTCTGCTATGTGTCTTTCAGAATCTTTTTTGGTTGCCCTGATTGTGTTCTTACACTTCTTATTGCATTACTTGTAGTGTTGGAATGCTGATGGTGACCCATCCCCTTTATATTGTTTAAAGGCCATTGTTTACTTTTTAATGAGTCTTTTTACATGACAGTTTAGCCACCCAGGTTTAACATTCGCTCTCCTATATTTATTGTCCATTGGAATGCACTGTGTGATACCTTTGTTTAATATGCTCCCAAAGCATTCCCATTTCTTTTCTAGCAGGGCATTCTTTCTAGTTGGGTAATCCACCAATTGGGACATGAAGTTGTCCTGTAAGACATTCATGAAATGACGGGCCTTAAATGAGTGATCTGTCCCCTCTGCCCAGTCATTATAAGGATAATTGAAGTCCTCCATTATGATGACATTTCCCTGTCTCACTGCCGTTTCTAACTGTGATAGTAGGTCCCGCTCCTCCTCCTCCTTCAGGTTGAGTGGCCTATAACATACCCCCACTATTAATTTTCCACTTACTTCTTCTCTTTCAAGTTCTACCCATACTGATTACACCTCCCCCCTCGTCCCATTCCCAATGTCGCTCCTCTCTACCACCCTTTCTTTAATCTTTTACATATAGACACACCCCCTCCCCCTCTTCTACCTTCCCTGTCTTTCCGATACAAGGAATATCCCTGGATATTTGCCAGCCAATCGTGTGAGCTGTCAAACCAAGTTTCAGTTATTCCCACAAAGTCTAAGTCCTCCTCGTGTAATAGCAACTCCAGTTCCAGCTCCAGGTTTCATATTTTAATCTAGATGTAGTTGTGTTTTTTAGTGTCAAATAAAACTTTTTCTACTTTAATAAAAATCTATTCATTCTGAATCTGCAACAAAATCCCATGGGAGATACCTTCTTTGTTCTTGTCAGTGCAGGGATGAAGCAGCTATGTAACCTACATTACACTCACCTTTTTTTTTTCTTTGAGTCTTAGCATTGATAAGCCCCCCAATTTCTTACATGACAGGTGCACTATAAAACACAGGAAAAGATACTTTGTAATCTGTTTAGAGAAATATTCTACAATGGAAACATAAAGAGCAGGGGATACAGTATCCGTTCACGGCAAAGTGTCCTTGGAAATTCTTCAAAAATGTTGCGAGCTATGAGGTTAGCCTTAAATGATCTTCCAGACACCATTCCATCTCTGTAATGATAGTGCGGGCAGGTTGGAGTCCCGAAGCGTGGACCTGAGCCAACTTGGCCATATTCAGGATGGCTAAGGTGGCAAAGGTGAGAGGCCACAGGGGCCCGGCGTTTCTACAACAGTAAATACCTGTCATGCAAAAGGGCCCTCGTGTTACACCTCATGGTTCCAATCTCGTTATAGCCCGGCATGCGCACCATTGAGGACACATATTGGACACCCAAGCTGTCAGCGCCCTGTGGTTTGAGCGGAACTGTCAGGAGGGCCAGACAACAGGCTGTATTTTTCTTGGACCACAGGCACCGCTCATTACGTGTTGCCTAACTACTTGCAGCGGACCTTCGAGCAAATACAAAGAGAAGCCCTTTAGTCTGGTTGGTTTTTCATAGAAAAAGAAAAAAAATTAAAGTGCAGATGAAGGCAGGCTGAGGACAAATGAAAAAGTCACTGGTGTTGTCTGAGGTCTCCCTGCAGCGAAGGGCAAAGGACTAGTCACTGACATTGTCTGTGGTCTCCCTGCAGCAGAGGGCAAAGGACCATTCACCATTATTGCCTGTGATCTCCCCGCAGTTGATCTTTTCTTATGACTGACTTACCATGCCTTATTCTGTTCTGTGTCTCTGTGTGGAGGTGACCATCTTGGTAGAGGCAGGGCTTTGCTTCCTCATGTAAGAGCTTCCCTTCTGATGACTGGTGGGGTAATGATAGAGGAGAAAGGAGCACAGATCAGGATGATTCTTGCAATACAGATCTCCAGCAAAGAGAACAGAGAACAGTGATCATCACAGATTCACAGAATAGATAAAGCAGAAGCAGGGAGATCCTTGCACTGCAGGTCCTCGGGTATGGCTTCCTCTCCAGCAAGGAGAACAGTGATCATCACAGATCCACAGAATGGATAAAGCAGAAGCAGGTAGATTCTTACACTGCATGACCTCAAGTACAACTTCCTCTCTAGCAAGGAGAACATTGGTCATCACAGATCCACAGAATGGATGAACCAGAAGCAGGGGGATCCTTGCAATGCACGTCCTCAAGTATGGCTTCCTCTCCAGCAAGGAGAACAGTGAGCAGCACAAATCAATTGAATGGATAAAGCAGAAGCAGAGATATCCTTGCACTGCAGGTCTTCAGGTACAGTGTTCTCTCCATCAAGGAGAAGAGTGCTCTTCACAGATCCACAGAATAGATAAATCAGAAGCAAAGAGATTTTTTCACCGCAGGTTCCAAGATACAGCTTCATCTCCAGCAAGGAGAACAGTGATCATCACAGATCCACAGAATGGATAAAGCAAAGAATTTCTTTCAATGCAGTTCCTCAGGTACAGCTTCCTCTCCAGCAAGGAGAACAGTGATAAGCACAGCAATTCTTACTTCAAATCTCCTGAGACAAGCAGTCATAGGCAGCGGTGCCCTAGATGATCTCACACTGTGCATATACATCTATAAAGCTACAGAACAGGAATGCCTAGGCACTCTCACACACCCAGAAGTGCACTGCTTATTACCCGGCAGAATTCCAGACAAATGGTAGCTCTTTCAGGGGTCTGATCAAGTGTTTAGGCTATGTTTCCTATATCATAGCAAATCTTTACTTTTTGAATTTAGTTCCACTTTAGGGGCCCATTCTCACCTATGTGTTGATGCATGTTAAAGGGCCTGTTGATGCGCCTGCTAGCACATGTCAACGTATAACAACGCACCTGCCCAAAGCAATGCAAGAAAATGAGGCATAAGTGTGAAACCAAGCTGGCTCTGTGTTGTAGGTCTGACATATTTGAAACTATGGGTGCTAGAAGGGTTGCTTAGAGCTCATACTAGGAGACACCTTAGATATGCCATGAAGGCTTCATGGTTCAAAGAGCAAGCAGATGAGGAAGGCGGATGTAAAATAGGAACAATTAATCGTAGTTACCCTGATGGCTATGCAGCCCTACTATACACCTTTGGGATCAATTAGAAAGACGATTGTGGGCCAGGTCTTCTCATCCAACATCAGTGACCTTACAAATGGGCACAAATTTCCACAGACACCCTCCAAAATCTTGTGCAAATTCTTCTCAAAGAAAGAAAGGATGTTATAGCCGCACAAAGGGGGGTAGCTCCATATTAAAGGCCATGGGGGAGGGGTAAAGCTTCATATTAATGGCCATAGTTTTGGATTGAGATGGCCAACAAGCCCAGAGCTCCTGACCTCAACCCTACTGAACACCTTTAGGACAAATTGGATCGCCAATTGCAAGCCAGGTCTTCAAATCCAACATCAGTAACTGATCTCACAAAAGGACACAAATTCATATGGCTGCATTCAGAATCTTGTGGTAAGCCTTCCCAGAGGAGTAGAAGCTGATATAGCCACAAAGAGGGGCAATTCCATATTAATGCTCTTGGGAGTGGGGGTGGAGCACGAGGGCACTCCATATCTATGGCCATGGAAGGGAGGGGGACAACTCCATATTAATAGCCATGGTTTAGAATACCCAACAAGCCCAGAGCCCTCAAACCTACTGAATACCTTTTGGGATAAATTGAACTGCCAATTGTCAATTGTGAGGGTACTCCATATCTATGGCCATGAAAGGAAGGGGAACAACTTCATATTAATGCTCCTGGGGGGAGGGGGGCACCCCATATCTATGGCAATGGAAGGCAGGAGGACCACTTCATATTAATGCTCATGGCATGTCCATATATCAATGGCTATGGTTCTGGAGTGGGATGTCCAACAAGCTCACTTAAGTGTGATAGCCAGATGCCCACAAACCTTTAGTCATTTCGTTTGAGGTATAAATCTACTGAACCAAATGTTTTTTGGGTTTTCATCTAAAGTTGACAGCTGTCCAATAAAATTTGAACTTATTTTCAGTGTTATTAATGGGAAATAAATCATAGGCTTTGCCGAATCTTGTTTAAAATTTGGTGAACCTGAACTCAGAAGCAAATCCCATTGAAGTCTATGGGAGGTGAAACTTGTAATTATATTCTGTCCACTTTTAGGGCCAGGGAAGGGGCTGACTTAACCAAGAGCCCCTTATTGGCCCTTATAAGCCAGCTGGCCATGGTTTAAAGGCTATGCAGTGCATTGGGTGCATCTGACTTCACATCATTTCTCTGTTACCTCAATTGAACCTGAAAGATTTTCCTGACACCCATGGTATTACTGAACCAAAACCTTATCCCTGATTGATATTTTCTTGGAATTGCCAATTCACTGACCCGCACCAAGCCTGCCAGTAAACTCAGAACATGTGATTAGTATATGTGTTCCAAGTTAGACCGCATGGAAGCCTTTGGATCAATATGGCTGCCAGTCAATGGGCATTTTAAATGGGAGACCGGAGCAATGGCACCTTTGTATTTTCTCAGTCCAGATCTCCTTTAAAAAAGGCCTTCAGCTTCTGTCAGGCACTTCTCTCCTGTATATTATTGCACATGTAACATTTGTTTTCCCTAGCAGCCCCGGAGTTCATTTTAGTGCGAGTGACGTCTATTATTGTCCCTCCACTTTACTTAATGAGGGAGGGAAATTCCTGAGGTGTCCAAAAGATAAAGTGGAAGGCTGTGCGGTAAACAATTTACATTTTGCGGAGGGAGGCCGGGATCACATGACACGGCGGTTGTCACCTATCCTGTACTGACCCAGTCACGTAAGCTTCCTGGCTGGCCCATACTCTTGGTAACCCTATACCCAGCACAGCATGGGGGGGGGGGGGGGGGGTTGGCAGCAGCTGACTCTGTGTCCTCTATGTGCAGAAAACACACAAAGTCCATCACAGCCAACCTGAAAACCATAAATCAAATCGACGCGGCGAGAATGTCCTTTCATCTTCTGATCCCCAGCCTTCCTAAATAATACTTGTGCTTTCAATCCCTAAAACCTCATATCAGCTTGTTAATCAGACCGGTCCTACCTTGGGTCCCAGAGAGTCCATTGACCCAGGCAGCACTTTGAGAGGGGCAGCAAATTGAACCACAGCCACCTATACTACACTAGCCCACCCCTATACCCTCCCCAGCCTGTTTATATGTTACCCCAGTCTGCCCCAATACTGCCCTAGCCTGTCTATATTCTACCCTAGCCTGTCCATATACTACCCTAGCCTGTCTGTATACTGCCCTAGCCTGTTTATATACTGCCCTAGCCTGTCTATATACTACTCTTGCCTGTCCATATACTACCTTAGCCTGTCCATATACTACTCTCACCTGTCTATATACTACCCTAGCCTGTCCATATACTACCTTAGCCTGTCCATATACTACTCTCACCTGTCTATATACTACCCTAGCCTGTCCATATACTACCCTAGCCTGTCTATATACTACTCTAGCCTGTCTATATACTGCCCTAGCCTGTATATATACTACACTGCAGTGTAGTTGAGCATCATGGGAAATGTAGTTCCAAAACATCTGGGGTGCCAAGGTTCGCCATCACTGCTCTAGCCCGCCCCTATACTGCCCTAGCCCGCCCTTTGGAATTGAACATAATGGTTTGCCATATAATTTTGCATATAGACAAGGTGCTGTTGCATGTAAATCTGACTTCCTGATAAATTTTATTTTAGTTTTAATTATCATGATATGATTGTGTTGGGGGAGGTGGAGGGGGGGACAGCAGCATTTCATTCTTGGACTCAGGCAGCACAATGTCTTGGGCCAGCCCTGATGTTAATGCCCCATCAAAAGTCATTTCCAACAATATACATGAGGGCCTTGACAAACTGCCCCATAGAACACCTTTAGGATGAATTAGTGCGGAGACTGCGAGCCAGGCCTTCTCGTCCAACATCAGCGCCTGACCTCACAAATGCTCTTCTGGAAGAATGGTCAAACATCCCCATAGACGCACTCCTAAACCTTGTGGACGGCCTTCCCAGAAGAGTTGAAGCTGTTATAACTGCAAAGGGCGGAGCCAACTCAATATTGAACCCTACGGACTAAGACTGGGAGGCCATTAAAGTTCATGTGCGTGTAAAGGCAGGCGTTCCAATACTTTTGGCAATAGATGAATATTTTTTTTTTCTTTTTTGGTGAATGAGTAGGGGTGAGGGTTGGGGATATATCTGAGGGCCCTTTTTTCTATTAAAGGGGTATTCCAGATTCCAATAACCCCCCCCCCCTGCCCATCCACAACCATCAGCCAGGGTTGTGGGGATGAGGCCCTTGTCCTCATTGACATGGAAACAAGGTGCTTTGCTGTATGGATCTGATATGGATTTTTAGGGGGACCTCACAATAAGTGATCTTGCCATGTGAAATATGTGGGTAGGGGGCGCTATAAAGAAACACTACATAATATGTGCTAACAAAATATATAGCAGTCCATATGACATGGATAGTGAATGAATGATAGTGACAATGATAGTGAAAAATTATCATATAGAGAATCCAATATTCTACAGTGAATAAATTATTCAAAACTAGGTGAAACAAATTATTGAACGTGCAAGAATAAAATATCGAATAAAAAGTCCCTGAATTGAACAACAACCCGATGAATCAAATCAAATCAAAAGTGTGCAGACGGTCCTTCACCACTTGAGAAAAATCCAAATCACACCTAATGGGCTCTGATGGAAAACCTGCTCACCAGATTTCCATGACCTCTTTAACTAAAAAAGAAGGTCTGGGGTCGCTGGATAGAAGTGCGGGATCAAGTAGACTGTGGATGGGTCTGATAACTTCTATACTTTAATCTCCTCTCCAACACGGTTGCCCATGGGGGAGGGGATAGAAGACAAGAGGAGGACCAATAGCAGCATATCGTTTTTATTAAAAAAAAGCCAAAAATATATAACAATTCCCTGCTTACATTGGATGGTGCCTACCCGGCACTAGGAGTAGCCCGCAATGAATGCTGGTGGAACCCCTGCCGCTCAGCTCATGCCAGAAGGTTGGCGTGCATTCCACTGATGCTGGGAGACAAAACAGAAGCTGGGAACCAGAAGTGACATGACCGGAAGGCAACGCAACGTACGTTTCGTAATCCTACATCATCAGGAAGCGCTTTGGTCCTCCTCTTGTCTTCTATCCCCCCCCCCCCATGGGCAACCGTGTTTGAAGAGGAGATTAAAGTACAGAAGTTATCGGACCCATCTTCAATCTACTTGTTCCAGCACTTCTATCCAGCGATCCCAGACCTTCTTTTTAGTTAACCACTTGCTTACCGGGCACTTAAATCCCCCTTCCTGCCCAGACCAATTTTTAGCTTTCAGTGCTGTCGCACTTTGAATGACAATTGCGCGGTCGTGCTGCACTGTACCCAAATTACATTTTTATCATTTTTTTCACACAAACGGAGCTTTCTTTTGGTGGTATTTAATCACCACTTGGGTTTTTATTTTTTGCTAAACAAACAAAAAAATACAGAAATTTTTGAAAAACAAACAAACATGTGTCATAGTTTGTTATAAAATTTAGCAAACGGGTAATTTTTCTCCTTCGTTGATATTCGCTGATGGGTGGCACTGATGGATGTCACTGATGAGCACTGATAGGTGGCACTGATGGGCACTGATAGGTGGCACTGATGGGCACTGGTAGGTTGTATTGATAGGCAGCACTGGTGATGAGGCACTGATTGGTGGCACTGTGGGCACTGATAGGTGATACTGTGGGCACTGATTGGTGGCACTGTGGGCACTGATGGGTGACACTGTGGGCACTGATGGGTGACAATGCAAGCACTGATGGGTGGTACTGTGGGCACTGGTAGGTGGGGCTGGTGGGCATTGGTAGGTGGCGCTGGTGGGCACTGGTAGGTGGCGCTGGTGGGCACAGAAGCCTCCACAAAGTATCTCCACGATCAAGACTGATGTCCCTCTCACAGCTGCCGGTGATGGGCTTTTTTTTACTTTTTCATTCAGTAAGTGATATTGGCAGCACTCAAATAGCATGTACCCGGGACACAGTGATCTGGTTCATCTATCTACAGGCTACCAATTTTCAAGGGTTACGCTTTATTTTTGGGACTCTTTATCGTCCTCTGGATTCAGACAGAGTAGCCCCTTCTCCTGGTGTGACATCAGAACAGCCCCCCCCCCCCCATAATTTCTCGTAGCAGAAAGGGCTGGAGGAACAGCTAGCCATGGCACTAGCCTTGAGACTAACCAGCGCCTTGAGGCGATTCAGTTCGCATTTGCTGCGCTTTACAAATCATTCATTCATTCATTCATTCACTAGAGAGTACGGGTTTGTGAGTACAGGTGGTAGTGCCGTGCATAGGAGGCATGCTGGTAAAATGATGGGGAAATAGGATGTGCTGGACTGTATATACTTCTGACCCCTGCACTCTGTACATAAGCTCAGGTTGGGTTTTATTTGCCTCCACCTCTGAACATAGGACACATAGGACATGGAAACAAGGCTGAGGAACTTAAGAGAGGGCTTGAGAGCAGTACAATAATGAGTGTCTGCAGCCAACTGTGAAGCATGGTGGAGGTTCCTTGCAAGTTTTGGGCTGCATTTCTTCCTATAGAGCTGGAGATTTGGTCAGGATCAATGGTGTCCTCAGTGCTGAAAAATCCAGACAGATACTTACCCATGATCATGCCATACCATCAGGGAGGCGTGTGATTATCCCCAAATGTATTCTGCAGCAGGAAAACCACCCTAAACATACAGCCAACGTCATTAAGAAGTATCTTCAGTGTGAAGAAGAACAAGGAGCCCTGGAAGTGATGGTTTGTCCCCCACAGAGCCCTGATCTCATTTTCAGGGAGTCTGTCTGGGATGAAATGAAGAGACAGAAGGATTGGAGGCAGCTGACATTTACAGAAGATCTGTGCTTGGTTCTCCAAGATGTACATAGAGCAACCTACCTACCGAGTTCCTTCAACAACTGTGGGCAAGTCTACCTAGAAGAAGGAAAAAGGGGGGGCACCCCAAATATTGAGCGGATTTGGATTTCTCTTTTCTTCATTTACTTTCCATTTTATTAATTGATAAAAATAAAATATTAACACTTCTATTTCTGAAAGCACTCTTCATTTACAGCATTTCCTCTCACCTGCTTAAGACTTTTGCACAGTACTGTATATATAATTGCCAACCTAGATCCAATATAACTATGCAATAAAGATCATACCTGGACTGCAGATTTAACCTCTTACCACCCGCGCTATAGCAGAAAGTCGGCTAAAGCATGGGCTTCCGAGATCAGGAGGGCGTCCATGGACGTCCTCCCGTGATCGCGCTGTCCGTGTGCCCCCTGCAGCACACAGGTAGCGGGCTCTGTGTCCTTTGGACTCAGTCAGTGCCCACCAATGCCACCTATCAGTGCCCATTAGTGCTGTCAATCAGTGCCTCCTCATCAGTGTCACCTTTGAGTGCTGCCTATCAGTGCCACCTATCGGTGCCCATCAGTGCCACCTCATTAGTGCTGCCTCATCAGAGCCCACCAGTGTTGCCTTATCAGTGCTTATCAGTGCCCATCAGTTCTGCCTCATCAGAGCCCACCAGTGTCGCCTTATCAGTGCAGCCACATCAGTGCCACTTATCAGTGCCCATCAGCGCCACCTACCAGTGTCACCTATCAGTGCCACCTCATCAGTGCAACCTATTAGAGCCCATCAGTGCCACCTCATCAGTGCCACCTATCAGTGCCCATCAGTGCCGCCTCATCAGTGCAACCTATTAGAGCCCATCAGTGCCAGCTCATCAGTGCCGCCGCATCAGTTCCACCTATCAGTGCCCATCAGCGCCACCTACCAGTGTCACCTATCAGTGCCCATCAGTGCCACCTCAACAGTGCAACCTATTAGAGCCCATCAGTGCCACCTCATTAGTGCCACCTATCAGTGCCCATCAGTAACACCTCATCAGTGCCGCCTCATCAGTGCAACCTATTAGAGCCCATCAGTGCCACCTCATCAGTGCCCATCAGTGCCACCTATCAGTGCCCATCAGTGCCACCTCGTCAGTGGCACCTCATCAGTGCAACCTATTAGTGCCCATCAGTGCAGCATCATCATTGCCACCTATTAGTGCCCATCAGTACCACCTCATCAGTGCCACCTTCAGTGCCCATCAGTGCCACCTATCAGTGCCCATCAGTGCCACCTCATCAGTGCCACCTTCATTGCCCATCAGTGCCACCTATTAGTGCCCATCAGTGCAGCCTCATCATTACCACCTATTAGTGCCCATCAGTGTAGCCTCATCAGCGCACATCAGTGAAGGAGAGAAATGACCTGTTTTGCAAAATTTTATAACAAACTATGAAAAAGGTTTAGTCTTTTAAAAAAGTTCTGGTCTTTATTTGCTTGTTAAGCAAAAAAATAAAAAAACCAAGGGGTGATTAAATGCCACCAAAAGAAAGCTCTATCTGTGTGAAGAAAAAAATGTAGTTTGGGTACAGTGTTGCATGACCGCGCAATTGTCATTCAAAGTGCGACAAAGCTGAAAGCACTTCCTGCCCAGGCCAATGAGAGGGGAAGTTGCCCGGTAGGCAAATGGTTATTCATTCCCTACTGCGTCCATAATGAAGGAAAAAAAAAGAGGGTTCCCTTTATATACAGACATTAGCATGCGTATGTAATCACTATGTGATTTGTATTGATTTGGAATAGATCTACTCTATATCTATAGAACTGAAGCAGGCAAGAACATGCAATAAACCTGCTAAAATCTTTACAGTGTATGTAAATTATTTTTCTTTTTTTTGTTTGTTTTTTTGTTGTATTTTTTTTTGTTTAATGAAAACACGGGGTTCTGCTAATAATAAAGCGTTGTCCCTCAAATGATGGGGCGACCTTGTTTTCTTCTCCTCAGTACTGTAGAGAAGTTCCTTCTCCTCCCCGAACAACTTGGTTTGACTTCTCCCCGCGTCTCCAGCAAGTCTGAGAAATAACGAGATGACAATTGACATCAGCGCTAATTCATCCCATATTAACAATTAATTTCATGTCATCCTCCTCATCTCCCCGGCATATTAAGGCCGATCATGAAAGTGGGACTCGGCGAGGAGGAGGAGGCTCTGATCTCCTCTGTGCCTGGCATCGGGGAATAAAGGAGTTCTGAGCGGCGTGGAGAACAATGGCAGACAACAGGCACCGGGCCGGGGCGAGACGCAGCGCGCCCATCTCCGGGGACGGGTGACTTTGCAAAGTTGATTAAAGAAGCAATAAGGTAAAAACTCTGTACGGCGTTTAGTATTCTGAAAAGACAAAATTTCATCAAGTGGAGGAAAATCCGTTAAAGTTTATTTCAGGTAAAAAAAAAAATATTCATTAAAGGGGAACCCCGGGGCAAACAGCTAGACATAGTTGGTCTATAAATATGGGGCCAATTATAGAGCCGGTACAGGCTGCCCTTCTGTTTGGGGATCCCCCCCCCCCTGCTAACTCGATGGGGACTGGGGCTGCCTGTGGGTGGTCTCAGTGCAACATCATACAAGACCCCAACACCAGGGGTCATGCTGGAAACTCCAGAGGAGAACAATGAACCCAGGGTCCTGCCCACCAGGTGCTGATTGGAGGTTGAGGGTACATTACATACACCTGACCCCTGCACCATTTACACAAAATTTTCACAAACCTGACCTCTGCTCTGTCCTCTGCTAGTGTTGGTCCCCACTTTGTTTTATCAAGTCCAAAGTCAGCGCAGCCCTCTACCAGGAAATTCTAGAGAACTTCATACTTCCCTCGGCTGACCAGCTTAATTGAGATGCTGATTTCATTTTCCAGACGGACTTAGCACCTCCCCACACTGCCAAAGTACCAATACCGGGTCACATGATCATGGTATCACTGTGCTTGATTGTCCAGCAAACTCGCCCGACCTAAAGCCCATAGAGAATCTGTGGGGCATTGTCAAGAGGAAGATGAGAGATACCAGACCCAACCACGCAGACGAGCTGAAGGCCACTATCAAAGCAACCTGGGCTTCCATAACACCTCAGGCTGATCACCTCCATGCCACGCCGCATTGATGGAGTAATTCATGCAAAAGGAGGCCTTACCTAAGTATTGGTATAGTGCATACTATACTGTGCATGGACATACTTTTCACTAATGCCTCGTACACACGAGCGGAATTTCCGCCGGAAAAATCTTGGATGTTTTTTCTGACGGAATTCCGCTTAAGTTCTCTGAACTTTTCGACTGTCTCTCGACTTTTCGACCGTCGAGAACGCGGTGACGTACAACACTGCGACGAGCCGAGAAAATGAAGTTCAATGTTTCCGAGCATGCATCGAATTGTTTCCGAGCATGCGTGTTTTATTGCGCGTCGGAATTGCGCACAGACGAACGCATTTTCGGATAGGAACTTTTTCCGACCGGAAAATAGAGAACATGCTCTCAATCTTTTGCTGGCTGGAATTCCACCAGCAAAAGTCCGATGGAGCATACAACACGGTCGCATTTTCCCACCAAAAGCTCTCATCGTGTATATGGTATGGTGAACCACAGAGCGAGATTCAATAACCCTCAGTAAAGCGTTGCCAACATCCCAAATTATATTGCAAAGAAGCAAGGACCCTAAAAAGGGGAAACCTTTGTACCCCCCGTTACAGGGGGAGTTTACAGGCGAACAAAACAGTTAAGTTATAATAAAAACTATTTATTTATTGAAAATTGCTTAGAGAAGCATAAAAACATGACAATCTAAACATAGATCTATACAAGGTGCTTATGCAAAGTGCAACAAGATTTTTTTCATGATGTATTTCTTTACACTTTCAATTATGAATACATGTTTCTCCATAAGCCTGACATGTTTCAGGACGGTGTCCCTTCTTCAGAGGCGTATTGAGGAGAGAAAATAAAAGGGTATTCTCAGAGCCCTTTTAAGGCAGGGCAATAGGGGCAGCTGCCCTGGGCCCTGTCATTGTTGTGGGGCCCAAAGCAGCTGCCTCATACTTGCCAACTATCCTGGTTTAAATTCCCTCGTCCCTTGAGGTTTTATGCCCCGTGCTGTGTCTACATATCTCAGTGTGAAGTGCTGTTACTAATGCTGCCCAGCTCTGCCCTATTGTTGTGTACAGATGACTCACCTGCAGACGACCCTGTGTTTACATGTAAATTATCTGCATTCATATGTAAATAGCGGCGGCCGGTGGCATTGATATGTATATCATGCCCCCCCCCCCCGAGGTCATATCCACAGTAATCTCTAGCAACCAATTAACAAGCAGAAATCATGTGCTGTAACCTCTAGCAACTAATCAGTGAGCCGTAATGTGTGCTGTAACCTCTAGCAACCAGTCAGTGAGCGGTAATGATACACTGTAACCTCTGGCAACCAATCGCAATAGCTGCCTGATCTGATTCAGTAAACTGATTTTGAGTCCAGCTGCTATTTATTTTATGTCTCAGAGCAGGTGGAGAGCAAAACTGCATGGGGGAGGGGGCCCCAAGAAAAGTTTTGCCCAGGGTCCAATCAATATTAAAGACGGCCCTGGGTATTCTGAAAAACAGGTGAGATCAATTTAAACATAAAGATATTATTCAGGACAAAAATTCACATTATGGCAACCGAGAGTGTCCAGCATACATACCAGTGTCCAACCTTTAGAAACAAGTTGTTCAAAGAATATGCAGAAAAGCAAACTCTCATATCAAGAGAGAAGGATGATGTAATTTAAATGAATAGATATATAACCGCCAATTAACCGATGGTAGACATGGCGGCTTCTGTTTGGGCCGAGAGAGAGAACTCCGCAAAGGCCCCCAAAGAAGAGGACGAACCCGGCCAAATCCGCAATAAAGCCCTAAGGGAAATGACTCCAGCGCTTTCTGTGAAGTTTACACAGTAACTGCACAGACAATTCCGCTTGTTTAACAAAATATATACAAAGAAATGTCTTTATAATGCGTAGACGATAGAAAAGAAGTTTTTTTTTGTTTTTTTCCTAAAAATAAAATACATAGCAATAAAAAATATCTCAAATTTATAATATAAAGCTGTAAATTCCATACCTGGATTATGGAGAAAGCAAACCCCTTTTTCCAGTATATATTATACAATGTACATAACCTATACGGTCTCTTTTTATATCCTTCTGCATATTTTTTAATTTTAAAATAGAACGCAATCTACTAATTCATATAAACCTATTCCCTTAGGGCTTTATTGCGGATTTGGCGGGGTTCGTCCTCTTCTTTGGGGGCCTTTGCGGAGTTCTCTCTCTCGGCCCAAACGGAAGCCGCCATGTCTACCATCGGTTAATTGGCGGTTATATATCTATTCATTTAAATTACATCATCATTCTCTCTTGATATGAGAGTTTGCTTTTCTGCATATTCTTTGCACAATTTGTTCCTAAAGGTTGGACACTGGTATGTATGCTGGACACTCTCAGGTGAATTTTTGTCCTGAATAATATCTTTGTGTTTAAATTGATCTCACCTGTTTTTCAGAATACCCTTTTATTTTCCCTCCTCAATACGCCTCTGAAGAAGGGACACCGTCCTGAAACGTGTCAGTCTTATGGAGAAACATGTATTCATAATTGAAAGTGTAAAGAAATACATCATGAAAAAAATCTTGTTGCACTTTGCATAAGCACCTTATATAGATCATGTTTTTATGCTTCTTTAAGCAATTTTCAATAAATAAATAGTTTTTATTATAACTTAACTGTTTTGTTCGCCTGTAAAGTCCCGCTGTACCAGGGGGGGGGGGGGGGGTTACAAAGTTTTCCCCTTTTTAGGGTCCTTGATTCTTTGCAAAAGCTCTCATCAGAGTTTTGCTGGTGGCATTTCCGATCGTGTGTACGGGGCATAAGCCGACATTTCTGTATTAAAAATCCCTTTTTTTTTAATTGGTCTTATGTTATTCTAATTTTCTGAGATACTGAATTTTGGGTTTTCACTCGCTGTAAGCCATAATCATCAAAATTAAAAGAAAGAAATGCTTGAAATACATCACTCTGTGCGTAATGCATCTACAGAATATAAAATATGAGCTTTACTTTTTGTAACTTAATTACTGAAATAAATTAACTCTTTGATGATATTCTAATTTTATGAGATGCACCTGTATGTATGTATATATATATAAAAATAAGTAAATAAAAATAATGAATAATAATAAATAAATAACATAATATGTATATTAAATATAATAACTGCAAGCAGTATTTTTTATTTTAACCACGTCCAGCCCAAGGACGTCATATGACGTCTTTGATTTTCAGTGGGGATATCTGAATCTGACCCTTTAGGTCTGGTATGGATTTTAAGGGGAACCCCACGCCAAAATTTAAAAAACAATGGTGTGGGGTCCCCCCAAAAATCCATACCAGACCCTTATCCGAGCACGCAACCTGGCAGGCTGCAGGAAAAGAGGGGGGACGAGAGAGCGCCCCCCCTCCTGAACCATAACAGGCCACATGCCCTCAACATTGGGAGGGTGCTTTGGGGTAGCCCCCCAAAACACCTTGTCCCCATGTTGATGGGGACAAGGGCCTCATCCCCACAACACTTGCCCGGTGGTTGTGGGGGTCTGCGGGTGGTGGGCTTATCAGAATCTGGAAGCCCCCTTTAACAAGGGGACCCCCAGATCCCGGCCCTCCCCCCTGTGTGAAATGGTAAGGGGGTACCCCTACCATTTCACAAAAAAACTGTCAAAAATGTTAAAAATGACAAGAGACAGTTTTTGACAATTCCTTTATTTAAATGCTTCTTCTTTCTTCTATCTTCTTTCTTCTTTATTCTATCTTCTATTTTCCTCCATCTTCTTCTTCTTCTGGTTCTTCTGGTTCTTCCTCCGGTGTTCTCGTCCGGCATCTTCCTCCGCGGCGTCGGCGTCTTCTTCCCTTCTCCTCAGGCCGCTCCGCATCCATGATGGCATGGAGGGAGGCTCCCGCTGTGTGACACTTCTCCCCTTCTGACGGTTCTTAAATAACGGGGGGAGGGCCACTCGGTGACCCCGCCCCCCTCTGACGCACGGGGACTTGACGGGGACTTCCCTGTGGCATTCCCCGTGATGTCAGAGGTGGGCGGGGCCACCCATTACGTAACTCCCGCCCCTTCTGATGTCACGGGGAATGCCACGGGGAAGTCCCCGTCAAGTCCCCGTGCGTTAGAGGGGGGCGGGGTCACCGGGTGGCTCCCCCCGTTATTTAAGAACCGTCAGAAGAGGAGAAGCGTCACACAGCGGGAGCCTCCCTCCATGCCATCATGGATGCGGAGCAGCCCGAGAAGAAGGAGATAAGAAGACGCCGCGGAGGAAGATGCCGGACGAGGAACCAGAAGAACCAGAAGAAGGAGAAGATGGAGGAAGAAACCGAAGGAAGATAGAAGAAAGAAGATAGAAGAAAGAAGAAAGAAGATAGAAGAAAGAAGAAGCATTTAAATAAAGGAATTGTCAAAAACTGTCTCTTGTTGTTTTTAACATTTTTGACAGTTTTTTTGTGAAATGGTAGGGGTACTTTTGTACCTCCTTACCATTTCATACAGGGGGGAAGGCCCGGGATCTGGGGGTCCCCTTGTTAAAGGGGGCTTCCAGATTCCAATAAGCCCCCCGTCCACAGACCCCCACAACCACCGGGCTAGGGTTGTGGGGAAGAGGCCCTTGTCTAGGGTTGTGGGGATGAGGCCCTTGTCCCCATCAACATGGGGACGAGGTGTTTTGGGGGGCTGGTATGGTTCAGGAGGGGGGGAGCTCTCTCGTCCCCCCCTCTTTTCCTGCAGCCTGCCAGGTTGCGTGCTCGGATAAGGGTCTGGTATGGATTTTTGGGGGGACCCCACGCCATTTTTTTTATTTTGGCGCGGGTTTCCCCTTAAAATCCATACCAGACCTGAAGGGTCTGGTATCGATTTTGAGGGGACCCCATGCCATTTTTAAAAAAAAATTTGGCCGGGGTTCCCCTTAATACCCATACCAGACCTGAAGGGCCTGGTATGGAATTTAGGGGGACCCCCCACGTCATTTTTTTTTGTAATTTTGGTTCGGGGTTCCCCTGTGGGGAAATCCCATGCCGTTTTTATCAATGAACTTTTATGTGTATTGTCGGACCGGCAATTCATTAATAGCCGCAAGTAGTTTTAAATGACCTTTTTCCTTTGAAATGTAATTTTGCTGTCAGACTGTTCTAAACACGGGAAACATGCGCCCCTTTACAGGCATACTATAGACACCCCCCAGGTACGAAATTTAAAGGGATATTACACTTTTATTGTTTCACTTTAAGCATTATTAAAATCACTGCTCCCGAAAAAACGGGCGTTTTTAAAACTTTTTTTACATTGATCCATGTCCCCTGGGGCAGGACCGGGGTCCCCAAACACTTTTTATGACAATAACGTGCATATAAGCCTTTAGAATTAGCACTTTTGATTATTCATGTTCGTGTCCCATAGACTTTAACGGTGTTCGCGTGTTCGAACACATTTTTTGCCTGTTCGCAAGTTCTGGTGCGAACCGAACAGGGGGGGTGTTCGGCTCATCCCTAGTTATGACGTCACGTCCAGGCCACGGTTGTAAAAGCAAAGCCTGGAGGAGAGATGTGGGGTCTTATAGCTCACGCTCAGAAGCGAACGCAAACGTAAGTCCCGCCCACATATGTAAACACCGTTCAAACCACACATGTGAGGTATCGCCACGTGCGTTGGAACAACACTAGACCCCCCTGTAACTCTAAACTGGTAACCTGTAAAAAAAAAAATGAAAGTGTCCCCTATGGAGATTTTTAAGTCCCGAAGTTTGGCGCCATTCCAAGAGTGTGCGCAATTTTAAAGCGTGAGTATTTATTCACTCAGCGTAACATCATCGTTCACACTATACAAAAAAAAAATTGGGCTAACTTTACTGTTTTGTTATTTTTCAATTCATGAAACTGTTTTTTTTTTTCAAAAAAAAAAAAAAAAAGCGTTTGAAAAATTTGTGCGCAAATACCGTGTGAGATAAAAAGTTGCGCCATTTTATTCCCTAGGGTGTCTGCTAAAAAAAAACATATATAATGTTTGGGGGTTTTGAGTAATTTTCTAGCAAAAAAATGATGATTTTTACATGTAGGAGAGAAGTGCCAGAATAGGCCCGGTATGAAAGTGGTTAATGTTTTATTATTATTATTATTTTATGGCTGTCTTATACAACTGCTCTTGATTGTATTCTTTGAAATGTATCCGGAATTCCATTTTGTTTTCCATTTTTCACTGGAGCGCTCCTTCTCCTTTAGACCCTCAGCTCCTACAGAAACTGACCCCCCCCCCCCCAATCCCTGCCCCCCCCCCCCCCCAGCTCTGTGAATTCTGCCATCAGACCCTCCTTTTAGTACCTCTTGCAGTAAAGGGCAGCTCCTCTGTCGGTGGCACTGGCACATGGCGCTTCCTGTGACTTGTTTTCGCTGTGGGGGGGTCTCCCCCCTTTAGGTGTTAATAAGTCCTGTTTACACTCTCCAGCATCTGCATTAGTACATAGCACCTGCTTCCTCGCACCAGTCATTAGGGGGGGGGCTCCGTCATAATACAGATGACAGATGGCGTAGCAGAGATTTGCCCTCCAAAACTGGCAGAGGAGAACGGAGGGTTTTTTTTTTTTTCTTGGGGGGGGTGGATTTACAAGTCCGGGGAGGGCCGAAACAGATGTTCTTATTGTAAGTCAGATTTAAAGTGAACCTGTCATGAAAAAAAAAAAAACCCAAAGCTGCTATCAGATATAAAAGGCAGACGCTTACACCGACCTGCAGCATCAGGAATTCCATCCACCACCAAGATGGGCCTACTTCATTGACCAATAGGAATACCATATTAGGGGCCGAAGCACGGCCAATCAGAGTGGTCCTGTATTTGGGGGTGTTATAATGAGGCGACTACAGGTATGTACAGATACCTCTAGGCTTTTTACACTTTATAACTGGCTGTTTATCCCAACCACAGCACAAGCTGAAACTCATTTCTAAAAAAAAAAATCATTTGTTGCACGAATGTCAGAAGCCTTTGTTCAAGTAGAAAAAATGTCCCGAATGTTTTTACCGAGATTAACTCCTGTCAGCTCCATCTAGTGGCCGAAATGCAGTATAGTTTTCAATTTGAGGTATTTCGGAAAGATATATTGCATTTTGGCCACTAGATGGAGCTGACAATGCAGACATTATGCTCTTAGAAAAAAACACGGGGAGTTCTGTTCAACTGGCGCAAATGCTATTGACATTCGTGCAACAAATGTTTTATAATTAGACCGCCATAATTAGATTCATACCTTTGCGTGTGTTGTTGACATAGATTTTTAACGACTTCAATACAGGGCACTCCCCCCCCCCCTTCTTGCCCGGGCCAATTTTCAGCTTTCAGCGCTGTCACACTTTATGACAACTGAACAGACTTGCAACACTGTACCCACTCCTCTCCTCACACTCTGTCAGTGTGAGGAGAGGAGAGCCAAAAACCAGGATTTTCTTGTTTACATGTGCTCAGCTGTGATTGGACGCACCTGATCACATGATTAAAAAAGCCTCCCAAAGGCGTGCAAGCTCAGCGAGAGTGGGGTGACGTTATATGACATTGTCCCGCTGCTGTCAATCACATCCAATGACGCGGCACGCCGGGGGGCGGGGCCGAGTGATACAGTGAGCGGCTATAGCCACCGGCTGTATCATGGGAGCGTGCCCGCAAGAACTAACCACCATGCGAGGGAGCCTAAACAGCCGCCGAGGGACCCCAGAAGACCAGGTTCGGGGCCACTCTGTGCAGAACGAGCTGCACAGTGAAGGTAAGTATAACATGTTTGTTATTTAAAAAAAAAAAAAAATTACCTTTACAACCCCTTTAACGCACATATTCTTGCACTGCTATTGAAGTCTATAGGTCCAAAAAAAAGCACCTACAGTATAGCATTTTCCCTAATACAAAAGAATGACAATCCTCCGGTTGTGCGTTGTTAGGCATCAGGCAATATGCGTTAAATCGCAGAGATGTGAATTGGGGTTACATCAACCCCACTGTGTAAAATACTTAAGTTATTCAGTGCATGAGCGCCCCGCACCCGCACAATTCTGTGCCGAAAAGTGAGATGCCTGAATCACGAACTCGTAACTCCGCCTATCGGAACCGCCTGCGCCATTCGAATCTTTCCCAAGGCTGTTTTGTTTTTTTCTGCAGGACGGAAGCCTCTAAATACCAACCCCGGACAAGTCAGATGCGGCCTTGTCTCATTAATAATACAATGATGTTGATGGAAGGAGGAGCTGACATTACAGGATGTTTGTTTGGCGCACCGCGGTAAAAATAAACAAAGGGGCGAAAAAGACTGTCGTGGAATTGCGGTAATTGGCTGCCAATACAATTAAAGGTAACGAGGCCGCGTGCTTTGCGACAAGCCTCCTTTAACCCTTTTTTTTCCCCCTGACTCTTTCGACGCGGGATTTATGGCTCCTTAACACGGAACGCCGTGAAAGCGATCGAGCGGCAAGCGAGGCGTTAACAATATTAGCATTCTTTTGGGGGCCGCCGCAGGAGGGGGACAGCAGAAATAAACAAGGAATCCAAAGGTCAGGCTCCGGATAGAGTTTCCGGGGGCCATTTGCGGAGATGAAATTCGGCTGTCAACACCGTGAACGGACGCGGCGACCTGCCACCTAAATATGGAGCCTCATGTGTGGGATGGCTGGACAAGCGGGGACGGTCTAAAATGGGGACATCATATGCCGAGGCGAAGAAAGCGAAGGATATTGTTTACCAAGAGCATCGCTGGATGGAACCAGCGGAATGTCATGGCCAATAACAGCCACACTGATGAGTTTACTGAAGGAAAGAAATTGTAACATTGTTCCCAATGATGGAGGAAGAAATAATAGTTACAAAGTACGACAACCAACAGCCTTCCAGGCTTTTTCTGGCACTTTTTTGTTTTACAAGTTTAAATCAGTATTTATTGCTAGAAAATTACTTATAACCCCCCAAACATGACCCTAGGGAATAAAATGTCGATCGTTGCAATTTTTTTACATCACACTGACGGGGGGGGGGGAAAATACACTTTAACCACTTGCCTTCCGGGCACTTTTACCTCCTTCCTGCCCAGGCCAATTTTCAGCTTTGTCGCACTTTGAACGACAATTGCGCGGTCATGCAACACTGTACCCAAACTACATTTTTATCGTCACAAAGATAGAGCTTTCTTTTGGTGGTATTTAATCACCCCTTGGTTTTTTTTATGTTTTGCTAAACAAGCGAATGAAGACCGAAAAGTTTGAAAAAAACTAAACATTTTTCATAGTTTGTTATGAAATTTTGCAAACAGGTAATTTTTCTCCTTCATTGATGTGCGCTGATGAGGCTGGACTTATGGAAAGTGGCAGGCTGCACTGGTGAGGCTGCATTGACGGGCACTGATGGACACTGATGGGCACTGATAGGCTGCACTGATGGGCACTGGTGAGGTGGCACTGATGGGCATTGATGGGCACTGATAGGCTGCATTGGTGGGCACTGATGTGGAGGCACTGATAGGCACTGATAGGCTGCATTTGTGAGTACTGATGTGGAGGCACTGGTGGGCACTGATAGGCTGCACTGTTTTTCTGAAGCACCAATAGCTACTAGGCTTCAATATAGGTTGGGCTCGGGTCGCAGAGAGAGCGCTCCGATCACACTCAAGAGTGTCACAGCAGCAAATAAATATTTGCTGTTGTAACACTGATCCTCCTCCCGGCCAATCAGGATGCCGGTTTTGACACCGGTCACCCAATTGGCTGAAAGGACAGGCGATCCTATTGGATGCCTAGGAGGAGGAGGGGAGGAGCTGGAAGCCGCCATGGAGGAGAGGGCACAAAGCTGCTGCACCATGCTGCCTGCAAACAGTGGGGTGGTGGATGCCGCTGGGGGGGGGGGTTGGTTGTTTTTTGCCACTCTCCTCCCCCGAAAAAAAACACCATCTGCCACTGCTGCCCAGAGTTATCCTTTAATATAGATTTAACTTTCCGTTATTTGAGTTTATTCCTCCCCGTGGTTTCTTTATAAAGTTTTCTATGTATAATAAAAGCCACATCAGACTGTGAAGGTAGGAAGGTAGTCACTTTACGACCACAATGGATTGCGGCCCAAGCAAACCCACCATCCGCCTTAATGAGCAACCGGACTACACATGTGCAGCTCTTGCCAGCCACAGAGCCATTAACTAATCCTTCAGGAATGACGCTTGCACCCGCTCTACAAAAGGTCCCCCATGACTCATGGGGAGTAATGACCAGTTATAGGGCTTCTAACATTCTGTCCGTGGCTTGGTCTTCATTTATTTCAAATTAACGTCGATGGAAATACTTACTACTACTTACTATCAATTGCCATGTTTTTATAACAAAAATTTTTTAGAACGTGTTGTTTTCCCCTTTTTTCACCTTTTTTCTCATCTCAGCATCTCAGTGCTGCTCAGTGGTGGCTGGTGGTCAACCTTTTTTTTGGGGGGTGTGGCAAACAGTGCACCCACAGCCACCACCCCACTGTTGGGTCACCTGTACCACCCCCTGGTCCAGTCGGTCGGGTCATCTGCACACACCCCCCCCCACCCCCATCAGTTACGAGCTCGGCACTTACCCCATCTAGCGCTTCCCTCCGGGCGACAGGCGTCACGCAACTGGGTGGACTCAGGGCGTAGAGCTCACCCTTTTTTTAAGCCTATTAGTGTCTCAGGCTGTAATCATGTGCTTCAAAAGAAGAACATGGACGGGGGGGGGGGGGGGGCGGTGCTCGTGCGCCCTGTATTATGGGCCGCCATGCAAATTCCCCTGCAGTTCATTCATATGGCAAACTGAGGGAAGCGCTTCCTTGGCACCAGCCAAGGGAAGGACTTCTTGTTGCCATTGCATCTCTAGATCCCTCTAGTAGATGAGCTTGAAGGGGGGGAAGGGGATCTGTACTGGTGGAGAAAGGAGGTCAATACTGGAAGAGGGGCTCTGTACTGGAGGAGAAAGGGGAGATCAATACTGGAGGAGGGGCTCTGTACTGGAGGAGAAAGGGGAGGTCAATACTGGAGGAGGGGCTCTGTACTGGTGGAGAAAGGAGGTCAATACTGGAAAAGGGGCTCTGTACTGGAGGAGAAAGGGGAGGTCAATACTGGAGGAGGGGCTCTGTACCGGAGGAGAAAGGAACTGAATATTGAAAAAGGGGATCAGTACTGGAGGAGAAGGGAGGTCAGGTCATTACCTGAGGAGGGTCTCTATACTGGAGGAGAAAGGAGGTTAATACCGGAGGAAAGGGCTCTGTACTGGGGGAGAAAGGAGGTCAATACTGGAGGAGGGGCTCTGTACTGGATAAGAAAGGAGGTTAATACTAGAGGAAGGGGCTCTGTACTGGAGGAGAAATTAGGTCAATGCTGGAGGAGGGGCTCTGTACTGGAGGAAAAAAGAGGTCAATGCTGGAGGAGGGGCTCTGTACTGGAGGAGAAAAGAGGTCAATACTGGAGGAGGGGCTCTGTACTGGATAAGAAAGGAGGTTAATACTAGAGGAAGGGGCTCTGTACTGGTGGAGAAAGGAGGTCAATACTGGAAAAGGGGCTCTGTACTGGAGGAGAAAGGGGAGGTCAATACTGGAGGAGGGGCTCTGTACCGGAGGAGAAAGGAACGGAATATTGGAGAAGGGGATCAGTACTGGAGGAGAAGGGAGGTCAGGTCATTACCTGAGGAGGGTCTCTATACTGGAGGAGAAAGGAGGTTAATACCGGAGGAAGGGGCTCTGTACTGGGGGAGAAAGGAGGTCAATACTGGAGGAGGGGCTCTGTACTGGATAAGAAAGGAGGTTAATACTAGAGGAAGGGGCTCTGTACTGGAGGAGAAATTAGGTCAATGCTGGAGGAGGGGCTCTGTACTGGAGGAGAAAAGAGGTCAATGCTGGAGGAGGGGCTCTGTACTGGAGGAGAAAATAGGTCAATACTGGAGGAGGGGCTCTATACTGGAGAAGAAAGGAGGTTAATACTAGAGGAAGGGGCTCTGTACTGGAGGATAAATGAGGTCAATGCTGGAGGAGGGGCCCTGTACTGGAGGAAAAGAAGGTCAATACTGGAGGAGGGGCTCTGTACTGGAGGAGAAAGGAGGTTAATACTAGAGGAAGGGGCTCTGTACTGGAGGAGAAATGAGGTCAATGCTGGAGGAGGGGCTCTGTACTGGAGGAGAAAGGGGAGGTCAATACTGGAGGAGGGGCTCTGTACTGGAGGAGAAAGGAACTGAATATTGGAGAAGGGGATCAGTACTGGAGGAGAAGGGAGGTCAGGTCATTGCCTGAGGAGGGTCTCTATACTGGAGGAGAAAGGAGGTTAATACCGGAGGAAGGGGCTCTGTACTGGGGGAGAAAGGAGGTCAATACTGGAGGAGGGGCTCTGTACTGGGAGAGAAAGGAGGTCAATACTGGAGGAGGGGCTCTGTACTGGAGAAGAAAGGAGGTTAATACTAGAGGAAGGGGCTCTGTACTGGAGGAGAAATGAGGTCAATGCTGGAGGAGGGGCTCTGTACTGGAGGAGAAAAGAGGTCAATGCTGGAGGAGGGGCTCTGTACTGGAGGAGAAAAGAGGTCAATACTGGAGGAGGGGCTCTCTACCGGAGGAGAAAAGAGGTCAATACTGGAGGAGGGGCTCTGTACTAGAGGAGAAAAGAGATCAATACTGGAAAAGGGGCTCTGTACTGGAGGAGAAAGGAGGTCAATACTGGAGGAGGGGCTCTGTACTGGAGGATAAAGGGGGTCAGTAATGGAGGGGGGGCTCTCTGTACTGGAGGGGAAAGGAGGTCAGTAATGGTGGAGGGGAAGCTCTGTGCTGGAGGAAGGAGGAGCATGTTGAAAAATCCTGCATGCTACATCTTTGGTGTCCTGCCTAAGGCCCCAGTCACACATTCACAACCGTGATTCTGCCCGCACTTCCAAATCACTGTAAAATTGCGCTTCTTAATGGCACCCCAAACATGGTGCGATTTTGCATGCGATTGTCTCGAGACTAAATCGCATTGGGGATCACAACAAAACACACCTTTAAAATTCACACAAAGCTCCTTGCCCAAAAAAGTACAGGAGCTTCTTTTGGACAACAAGCCTGCATAGGGCAGCATGTAAATTGCAAATAGGAATGCTCGTTACCCCTACGCGAGACATGAACGGGGCCTAAAAATCAAACCAAGAAACGCACCTCCCATTTGAAATCAATGAAAAACGCAAATTAAAAATGCACCGCACTTGGGTTTTTGGTGTGCTTTTTGAGATGCATGCCTATGTTTCACTGGTGCATGCTGGGAGTCAGGCAAGAAAATGCACCAGAAACACGATATGCGTTTTTAGTGCGTTTTTTCGAAAGTTTGAAAGAGCCCTGAGGCATGCTGTGTGAATGAGAACCCATAAGAAACACATGTTGGGGGAGGGGAGACAGTTCTCAAATTTGGCTGCAAAAGTGGAAGTACACTTTAGGTCTTTCTCCAATTTGCCCCAAACCTCTCCCAGATCCCTCAGTTTATTATCTTTGCTTTGGTGCTTGCCGGTAAATACAAGTAAATAACTTCATCCCATTCTGCTCCTCAATATTTGGCCCGTCTCACTGACACTGCTGGTTGATTGCTGTATACAGTCCATTGGGATGCATCCTGTTGATCCAGAAATATTTGTAGGTAGACAGATCCATATTTCATTAAACTGATTCCAGAACAAAGCGTGGGATTATGAAGGCTGCATTGTCCTCAGCCCGGCCTCCGCTCGCGGGAAGTTTTCCCCGGCACTCAGCGGGAAGTGAATACAATGTTATGGAGAGAGTACAACACAACAGGAACCACAACGGTCATGGCGAGCATCTATAAAGATGGGAAAGACTCTGATAAGGGAGATCATTTCCTATGAAGTGTGAGAGAGAAAGAAAGCCGGAGTTCTGACATCAGAAGACGTCCGATGATCTACAGAGAAGACCAAACAATCCCGGCTCATCATACAACACTCAGATCCTCATTTGTAAAAAGAAAAAAAAAATATTACAAGTATTGTCTACACCAGGGGCCTACAAACTTTTCATTGTGAGGGCCACATCTTATATCTTACAATCATTCAGAAAAATGCAGTTTTCTAAATGAATAAATACAATCGAAATGAATTAAATTGATAGAAAATGGAGAGGGAGTGATCCAGGGGCGTTGCTAGGTCTACAAAAGATCTGGGGCTAGAGCCCATAGCAGCGTAGTAAAGAAAGTCATACGCTTGGGGAGGCATACACATGTATATACAGTAGTATACATGTGTGTATATATCCCCAGAGAGCCCCCCACTTACATCAGGGTCCCCAGAGAGCCCCCCTTACATCAGGGTCCCCAGAGAGCCCCCCACTTACATTAGGGTCCCCAGAGAGCCTCCCCCTTAAATCAGGGTCCCTAGAGAGCCTCCACACTGCATCAGGGTCCCCAGAGAGTCCCCCACTTACATCAGGGTCCCCAGAGAGCCTCCCCTCCCCTTGGAGACCCCTGCAGAGACTTGGGGCTATGGGCCCCAGATTCGGGGCTATAGCCCCAAAAGCCACCCCCTAACGACGCCACTGGAGTGATCTAAGTGTAGTATAAAGCGTATTACTCATTCACACAGGGGGCGGGAGAGGAAAGTCCTGATCGCCACACACCAAACCTCCACAACTAAGTCCCATGAAAAGTCCTACGAAACGTTTCGAAGACATCACCTGGACAGAGCTACGCTGAGGCTGTTATCACTCGCATGACCACCGGGGTTTTTTTTTTTTTGGCTATGTGGCGATCAGGACTTTCCTCTCTCCTATCCGAATGCAAAGAGCTGGTACGACTTTTTTAGGTTGCTTTTGTCATTGGATACGTCTCATAGTTTAACGATCGGGGTGATAAATTGCTGATAGTGAGACATTACACTCTGTTACAGGACCTGTCAGGGGCGGACTGATAACTCATGGGGCCCCCGGGCAATAGGAGATTATGGGGCCCCCAGGCAATCAGAGATTATGGGGCCACACAGTATACACACACACAGTATACAATCACACAGTATACACATAGATGTACACACAGTATACACAGACAGATGTAAAAAAAACACAGATTTATACATACTGTCCCTGGTTTTACTGAGGCTGGCAACCCTGATGGGGCTCCCTAGTGGCCCAGGGCCCTCGGGCAGTGCCCGAGTCGCTCAATGGTCAGTCCGCCCCTGGGACCTGTTATCTGATGGTGTGATGGCACTTTTCTTGACCATTTGACCTGTGATTGCTAAGTTCCTGGTGATTGTATCCTATCTCATCCTATCTCATGGTGGAACTCATGTCACTTTTCCATGGATGCTAGCTGAAATAGATATAGTGGCCGGGCTCCGGTGTGCCGCATTTCCACCTTCTATCTTCCGATCTGTTTCAGCTAGGCTGGGCGAGCTTTTTTGAACGTTGGCACCCGATCTGTGCTTTGGACTGCAGGGGGGGGGGGGGGGGTTTGCAGTGTTTTGAGCGGCGCTTGTTTTGATATATGTGTAGCACCCTCTTAGGTAGTGCTAGAGAGAGAGTATAGTTTTGGGTTTCCCTGCATACCAGGGGGGGGGGCTCTTCAGTAAATTTAGGTGATCTCTGCCTACCAGGGAGCAGAGATCCATTGGTATGGTCTGCTCAGTGTGCTCAGATGCTGCTTATGTTGTCTGCCTGTTTCACACTGGTCCAATAGGGTGAGGCATATTGGACAGTGGGAGGAAACCTCACAAATGGGAGCATAGGCGTAATTACAGCCCTGGCCATTGGCAGAAGCAGGTGCCTCAAGGTATGCTGGGTGACTGTATATATGCCTAGGGCACATGTGCTTGGGGTCTTCAGCTGGAGAGCGGTGGTTCTGGAGGGATGGGGCTGCTGCCTCTCCTCTGTGCAGGCTGCCATGCGGCCTCAGGTGGTCGACCTGAGCATAGGCGTAGTTACAGCCCTGGCCATTGGCAGAAGCAGATGCCTCAAGGCATGCTGGGTGACTGTATATATGCCTAGGGCACATGTGCTCGGGGTCTTCAGCTGGAGAGCGGTGGTTCTGGAGGCATGGGGCTGCTGCCCCTCCTCTGTGCAGGCTGTCATGCAGCCTCAGGTGGTCGACCTGAGCATAGGCGTAATTACAGCCCTGGCTATTGGCAGAAGCAGGTGCCTCAAGGCATGCTGGGTGACTGTATATATGCCTAGGGCACATGTGCTCGGGGTCTTCAGCTGGAGAGCGGTGGTTCTGGAGGGATGGGGCTGCTGCCCCTCCTCTGTGCAGGCTGCCATGCGGCCTCAGGTGGTCGACCTGGGCATAGGCGTAATTACAGCCCTGGCTATTGGCAGAAGCAGGTGCCTCAAGGCATGCTGGGTGACTGTATATATGTCTAGGGCACATGTGCTTGGGGTCTTCAGCTGGAGAGCGGTGGTTCTGGGGGGATGGGGCTGCTGCTCCTCCTCTGTGCAGGCTGCCATACTGCGTCAGGTGGTCGACCTGAGCATAGGCAAAGTTACAGCCCTGGCCATTGGCAGAAGCAGATGCCTCAAGGTATGCTGGGTGACTGTATATATGCCTAGGGCACATGTGCTCGGGGTCTTCAGCTGGAGAGCGGTGGTTCTGGGGGGATGGGGCTGCTGCCCCTCCTCTGTGCAGGCTGCCATGCGGCCTCAGGTGGTCGACCTGAGCATAGGCGTAGTTACAGCCCTGGCCATTGGCAGAAGCAGGTGCCTCAAGGCATGCTGGGTGACTGTATATATGCCTAGGGCACATGTGCTCGGGGTCTTCAGCTGGAGAGCGGTGGTTCTGGAGGGATGGGGCTGCTGCCCCTCCTGCGGCCTTAGGTGGTCGACCTAAGGGCCAGAACTGAGGAAGCTGCAACCCAGATGTCCTGTAGAGCTGACTAGGAGGGAGACGCGTCTAGAAGGATCTGTTTTCTGGCTACAGTGAGTACAGATCTGCGTCTAAGGGCCTGTTCTGTGAGGTCCATCCCTTCGGGCTAGTGAAGTCAGTGGACGGGTGTCAGCTAAAGGGCATACTAGTGAGTGTCCTGAAGAAAAGTGGTGCATTGAGTCTGCTGCCAGTGCAAGCAATGGACTTATCTTCCTACACAGCTACAGTGTGGTATAGCAGCGAATCTGCCCTTCTCCTATCCAGGTTCTACCAATAAATGCCAAAAAACCAAATACCCTAGACTGATCATTGGATAACGAATGGAAGAGTGTGCGGGTGATCAGAGGGAGGCCCAGGAAAGATCATATTCAGCAACCCCTACGGGGGCAGTGCTACATATGGGTCACTGTATAATCTGCAGGACCGCCGATAAGGGGGTCCGGGGCAGTGGCGGCCCGTTCATTAGGGGCGCCAGGGCATGCATAGCAAAGCATTCTCCCTCCTCCTTGGCGGCCAGTTTGGAGTCTTCTCTTTTCGGCCAATCGGAAAACGGGTCTCAGACCTGCTTGAGGATCAGTGTTACAACAGCAAATATTCAAGGTCTCAGGACCCACTTCCTGCGCGGCCAGAAGGAGAAGCCCCGGCTCTTCTCCTGGGGAAGCTGGAACGAGGAGCAGCAGCCCTACCCTGGATCCGTGTCATCTGCCTTACAGTAAGGTCTTTGATCGCCCTCCATCCCCTGTCGGGGGGGGGGGGCTGCGCGGTGGTGGCGGTGCAGGTGAGGGGGGCAGGATAGAGGATAGATCTATCTATCTATACTATACTGTATTATCAAAAGTATTGGGCCTTTACACACACATAATGTCATCCCAGTCTTAGTCCGTAGGGTTCAATATTGAGTTGGCCCACCCTGTGCAGCTACAACAGCTTCAACTCTTCTGGGAAGGCCGTCCACAAGGTTTAGGAGTGTGTCTATTGGAATGTTTGACCATTCTTCCAGAAGCGCATTTGTGAGGTCAGGCACTGATGTTGGATGAGAAGGCCTGGCAGTCTCCGCTCTAATTCATCCCAAAGGTGTTCTATCGGGTTGAGGTCAGGACTCTGTGCAAGTCAGTCAAGTTCCTCCACCCCAAACTTGCTCATCCATGTCTTTATGGACCTTGCTTTGTGCACTGGTCCAAATCCTTTGGTGGAGGGGGTGTTATGGTGTGGGGTTGTTTTTCAGGGATTTGGGTTGGCCCCTTAGTTCCAGTGAAGGGAACTCTTAAAGCGTCAGCATACCAAGACATTTTGGACAATTTTATGCTCCCAACTTTGTGGGAACACTTTGGGGATGACCCCTTCCTGTTATAACATGACATTTTTCTGATGCAGACAAATTAATAACAAAACAGAAATTTAATTTGCATCTCTGCGGATGTGCACAGCTGTGGAGAAAGTTGTTAATTCCCATAAACGAGATCCCAGTTATATTGTGACGTGTAGAATCTGTCAGGAACAATCTTCTGGGGAGTTCTGACAGCTTATCAATGTTAGGCTTCCTCTGTGCATTGCTGGGCTGAGTTCTCAACATTCTCCGAAATATTAAAGTGAAAAGACTCTAAGAATGTGTTTTCGTTTTCTGCTCCCCCCCATTTATCCTCTGCCATTTCCCCTCCTTGGAACCTCACCCCAGTTTAAATACATCTCATACCCAGAGAAAAATGACCTCCCCTTGATTGAACTACCACCCCTGCTTAGATACATCTCATCTACCCAGAAGATCTTCACCCCGCCACAGAACCTCCACCCCACCTAGATACATTCCTAGAAATTCACCTCTCCTCCACAGAACCTCGCCCCATCTTAGATACATTCCTAGAAATTCACCTCTCCTCCACAGAACCTCGCCCCATTTTAGATACATTCCTAGAAATTCACCTCTCCTCCACAGAACCTCGCCCCATCTTAGATACATCCCACATACTCAGAAGTTCACCTCCCCGACACCTCACCCCCACTTTGATACATATCACGTACACAAAAGTTCAGCTGCCCACCGCAGCATCTCATTCCTACTTAGTTATATCTCACATACCCAGAAGTTCACCCCCCCTACACGGCACCTTGCCCCTGCTTAGATACATCTTACATACTCAGGGGGTCACCTCCTCACCACGACATCTTGCCCCCAGTTAGATACAGTTAGATACATCTCATGTACCCAGATGTTCACCTGTCCTCCACGGCACCTCAGCCCCGCTTAGATACATCTCACATACTCAAGGGTTCACCTCCCCACCCGGCACCTTGCCCCCACTTAAATACAGCTCGTGTACCCAGAAGTTTACCTCCACTCCACAGTATCTCATAACTGCTTAGATACATCTCACATATCCAGAAGTTCACCTCCCCTCCATAGCACCTCGCCCCTTGTTTAGATACATCTCATATATCCAGAAGTTCACCTCCCCTCCATAGCACCTCACCCCTTGCTTAGATACATCTCACATATCCAGAAGTTCACCTCCCCTCCATAGCACCTCACCCCTTGTTTAGATACATCTCATATATCCAGAAGTTCACCTCCCCTCCATAGCACCTCGCCCCTTGTTTAGATACATCTCATTTATCCAGAAGTTCACCTCCCCTCCATAGCACCTCGCCCCTTGTTTAGATACATCTCATATATCCAGAAGTTCACCTCCCCTCCATAGCACCTCACCCCTTGCTTAGATACATCTCACATATCCAGAAGTTCACCTCCCCTCCATAGCACCTCGCCCCTTGTTTAGATACATCTCATATATCCAGAAGTTCACCTCCCCTCCCCGACACCTCATCCCGCTTAGATAAATCTCTCATACCCAGAAGTTCACCTTCTGTCCATGGCATCTGGGCCCCTTCTTAGATACATCTCAGATACCCAGAGGTTCACCTTTCCTTCCGGGCACCTTGCCCCCACTTAGATACATCTCATATATTGCAGAAGTTCACTTCCCCTCCCCGACACCTCATCCCTGCTTAGATGCATCTCACATATCCAGAAGTTCATCTAACCTCCACGGCATCTCGCTGCTGCTTAGATACATCTCTCATACCCAGAAGTTCACCTTCTGTCCAAGGCATCTTGCCCGATGCTTAGATACATCTCAGATACCCAGAGGTTCACCTTTCCTTCAGGCCACCTTGCCCCCGCTTAGATACATCTCATACATCCAGAAGTTTACCTTCCCTCCCCGACACCACACCTCTGCTTAGATACATCTCACATATCCAGATGCTCACCTCCCCTCCACGGCACCTCACCCCTGTTTAGATACATCTCATATATCCAGAAGTTCACCTCCCCTCCCCGACACCTCACCCCTGTTTAGATAAATCTCTCATACCCAGAAGTTCACCTTCTGTCCATGGCATCTTGCCCCCTGCTTAGATACATCTCAGATACCCAGAGGTTCACCTTTCCTTCCGGGCACCTTGCCCCCACTTAGATACATCTCATATATTGCAGAAGTTCACTTCCCCTCCCCACCCCAACACCTCACCCCTGCTTAGATATATCTCACATATCCAGAAGTTCACCTAACCTCCACGGAATCTCGCTGCTGCTTAGATACATCTCTCATACCCAGAAGTTCACCTTCTGTCCATGGCATCTTGCCCGCTGCTTAGATACATCTCAGATACCCAGAGGTTCACCTTTCCTTCCGGGCACCTTGCCCCCACTTAGATACATCTCACATATCCAAAAGTTCACCTAACCTCCACGGCATCTCGCTGCTGCTTAGATACATCTATCATACCCAGACGTTCACCTTCTGTCCATGGCATCTTGCCCCCTGCTTAGATACATCTCAGATACCCAGAGGTTCACCTTTCCTTCGGGACACCTTGCCCCCACTTAGATACATCTCATACATCCAGAAATTTACCTTCCCTCTCCGACACCTCACCCCTGCTTAGATACATCTCATATATCCAGAAGTTCCCCTCCCCTCCATAGCACCTCACCCCTTGCATAGATACATCTCACATATCCAGAAGATCACCTCCCCTCCCCAACACCTCATTCTGCTTATCCTTTCCTTCCGGGCACCTTGCCCCCACTTAGATACACCTCATATATTGTAGAAGTTCACTTCCCCTCCCCACCCCGACACCTCACTCCTGCTTAGATATATCTCACATATCCAGAAGTTCACCTAACCTCCACGGCATCTCGCTGCTGCTTAGATACATCTCCCATACCCAGAAGTTCACCTTCTGTCCATGGCATCTTGCCCCCTGCTTAGATACATCTCAGATACCCAGAGGTTAACCTTTCCTTCGGGGCACCTTGGCCCCACTTAGATACATCTCATACATCCAGAGGTTTACCTTCCCTCCCCGACACCTCACCCCTGCTTAGATACATCTCATATATCCAGATGTTCACCTCCCCTCCACGGCACCTCACCCCTGTTTAGATACATCTCATATATCCAGAAGTTCACCTCCCCTCCCCGACACCTCACCCCTGTTTAGATACATCTCAGATACCCAGAGGTTCACCTTTCCTTCCGGGCACCTTGCCCCCACTTAGATACATCTCATATATTGCAGAAGTTCACTTCCCCTCCCCACCCCGACACCTCACCCCTGCTTAGATACATCTCTCATACCCAGAAGTTCACCTTCTGTCCATGGCATCTTGCCCCCTGCCTAGATACATCTCAGATACCCAGAGGTTCACCTTTCCTTCGGGGCACCTTGCCCACGCTTAGATACATCTCATACATCCAGAAGTTTACCTTCCCTCCCCAACACCTCACCCCTGTTTAGATACATCTCACATATCCAGATGTTCACCTCCCCTTCTCGACACCTCAACCTGCTTAGATACATCTCAGATACCCAGAGGTTCAGGTTTCCTTCGGGGCACCTTGTCCCCGCTTAGATACATCTCATACATCCAGAAGTTTACCTTCCCTCCCCAACACCTCACCCCTGCTTAGATACATCTCACATACCCAGATGTTCACCTCCCCTCCTCGACACCTCACCCCTGTTTAGATACATCTCACATACCCAGATGTTCACCTCCCCTCCTCGACACCTCACCCCTGTTTAGATACATCTTACATATCCAGATATTCACCTCCCTTCTACAGCATCTCACCCCCACTTAGATAAATCTCACGCACCCAGAAGTTCACCTTCATTACATGGCAGCTTCCTTTCAGCACTTCATCTTCCCCAGCGTTTCCCTTATGGCAGTTCACCTCCCCTCAATGGTGCATCTCTTCCAGGCCATCTCAACCCCTCTTCCCAGTCACCTAGATACCTTACCCCAATGTTCAGCGTGCACCAGCTCCCCCACCTACCCCTCATCTCTCCCCACTTTTCCAGTGGTCCTCTTGCTGCCTTTATCCCTTGTTAGACATAAGCGAAACTATGCGAAACACAAAAAAAAAAAAATGCACCAATACATGAAAGAAAAAAGAGATGTATTTTTCAAGTCAATTTTGCCAGCAGTTTAAAGAGAAACTCTGCCTTTGCCAAAATCTCTCCACTCTTCCCTTTTACTTTACATGGCATGTTTATATGCAACCAGTCCTAGGCAACGCTCTTTAAATAGACTCCATTCACTGAAAAATAGGACCATTACAATAGCGTAAATCTATATATAGAAATAAATATGACGCAACACTGGCACGCCATGAAAACATACATTGGAAAACAACACACTGAAAGAAAAAAAAAAAAAAAGCGATCGGAGAGGAAGGAGGTGATTGTGGGGTGAATATCATCTACGTTTTCCAGCACATTATTATTATTATCACTGCAGATAAAGCCGTTCCCAGGAGGTATCAAATGCTGCGGCTTTAATAAGAGATGAATGGAGATCGGAACTGGAGTATCTATATATAGGAAGAGGAACCAGAGTAACAATGGCTTGATTCACCACCTGCGCAGGACCTTTTCAGGAACTGCAATCATCGCACACCAAGAAGTCATCTCGAAAGTTTCAGAGTGACAAGTGAAGAGGATGTACTGTAGGAGGGTCACCCCAATGCCCAATGTGTCACACTTTCCAGTCCTTGTGAGACAAAGCCACTTCCTTGAAGACCAGAAACAGCCAACAAGAAATTTTTTCCAAAGTAGTGATAAGGAAACATTGTAACCATACAGAAATAAACTCTGCTTCTCTTTACACCCTCTTCACTGGTTAGCATGCGTTATTTTGCATGCCATGCTGATGTGGCCCCCCCCCCCCCTCTCTCCACAGCACCTTGCCCCTGCTTGGATACATCTCCCATACCTAGAAGTTCACAGACCCTCCCCAATGCCTCACCTCAAATTTGATACATCTCTCACAACATTTTACTGTAATAAAAAGAGCAGCTCCTTTCCGCAGCACGGCAACGGAATTCCCTCAAATTCCAAGGCCACGAATACCAGCTATTCGCCGACCTCTCCCAAACAACCATTTCCAAGCGTCAATCGTTTAAACCACAGCTCCAGGTTCTACAACAGCACCACATCAACTACAACTGGGGGTTTCCTTTTTCCCTTCGATTCACCTATCAAGGCCGCAGGCATTCCTGCAAAACCCAAGAGGATCTACAGTCCCTCCCCCAGGATCTGCACCTTTCTACTCTATCATCTCCGCCCAGGGATCAACGCCAGCGCCAACGCTCTGCTTCCGCCTCACCGCCGAAGGCTCCCTCACCCGCTACACCATCAGCGAACAACCAAGGCTTTTCCAAGCGAGGCAGATTCGCCTCTCCCCCCGGTGGCTCCATCTGACTCCATGGACTGAAGGTGACCTCCACCACTGCTGAGCATCCCACTTCACACCCCTGTGGGTACCCTCACTTTTGACTGACTTGTCACTCTGACACCTCTCCTCTTTTTCCTTGGCAAAAATGACCTGCCTCTATGATGGCAGACATGTCACCATGCCTACTGCCCCTTTTACCCGCTTCTGGGTGCAGTATGAGGTCGCTAGGAGAAAAGGAAGTTGTCCAATGAAGCCTAGTATTAATCTGTTACTTTTCAGTTCTTATTTCCTGTATATCTTTTGCTTTAATGTTGCCAGCCCGTGGCTAGCATGGTCTCTCGGAGAACGCCAATCCCTCCCCCCGCATCAGTTCTATACCCGCCCTTTCTGAGAAAAAGACATACATGACATACCTACAACCGGATCCCTAAAATATCCTAAATTGTTATTTCTATGTTTTCTCCTAGAACCCACGTGCAAGCAGTTTTCCGGAGCATCTCTCGGTTCCATAAAATAAACAGCCGTGGTAGATACTTTTATGCACTAATACACTACGCAGAAACGATCATATCCTGGGGACAGTACAGGTATCTGTTCAACTCTACCCACACCGCATGGCACTTCAGGGTGATGCGCTGAGGTCGGCTGTAGCCAATTGCAATGGATGATCACTAACCTCAGCGCTCACCTGCATTCCAAGTGTTCCCATTTCTAGGTACCACCAACACCTGGTTCCGTTGAACTACGGGTAACACTCTGGCTTCCCACCATGCCATACCCCTTAGGTTCACTCCATAATCTGACTTTTTCACCTCGTATAGCCCTCATCACTTGCTTACAATGCGCGGCTGGTGTGACCCTCACTGATCGTCACTACAGCCCCCTCCTCTGCCCTCAAAGGTCTTATGTAGACCCTCTTAGGATGCCTCTTCCCCCTCTGATTAGGTCCACTCGACCTACTCAGACAGACGAGTCACACGTTTTCACCCCCCCCCCAACTCTCACATGTCACCCTACACAGCATATTTAACTCTATCTCCATCCCTTATTCTTTATCCTCACCCGTCCCTTCTCCCTCCTCCTCCCGAGTGGTGGTCCCCCTCAAGGCCACATATCTATAACCAGCCTCTATTCCGCTTCTCTCTATGGCCCCATTAAACATAATCACCCTTAACGTCCAAGGCATGAACAACCCCCATAAACGAGTCAAGGCCTTCCGATCCTTTGCCTCAACCATGTAATGTTTGCAAGAGACACACTTCACTAAAAAGTACACCCCCAAATCCTTTGGCCTGGCCTACCCTCAGGTATTTACTGCTTCAGCGGACACCAAGCAAAGAGGGGTCTTATAATCGCCTTTCATCGTCGAACCCCCTTTTTGCTTTGGGCAGAGACTAAAGATCCAGAAGGTAGATACATAATTCTCTCAGGGCACCTTCTTGATGAAGAGGTAACAGTAGTTTCCTACTATACCCCTAACTGCAATACTACTTCATTTCTTTCCCACTTGCTGCAAGTTATCGCCAAGCATAAACGGGGCACCTTATTGATTGGTGGAGACTCCAACCAGGTGATTTACCCCTTTCTGGATAAATCACCTTTTTCACCCTCCTCTAGCCCCAAGAAACTCACCTTTCAGCAACTGCCACAGCAACACTCCCTCCTTGACTCCTGGCGAGAAGACAACCCTGCGAGGCGGCAATTTACACACTATTCCCACCCCCACAAAACATTCTGTCGTATAGACCACACACTGATATCCATTGGGACCTCTCCAGCTCTCCATTCATCCACTATGCTACCATACGCATGGACAGATCACAATGCCATCCTCACCTCACTCAAATCCCTAGTACCGCGACAAGTCGATCGCTCATGGTGCCTTAACGACACTCTCCCTGCACATCCCTCACACAGAACAGACATTGCTTTGGCTATTAAGAATTACCTATCTCATAACTCCATGGATGACTTTACACCTCTAACATTATGGGAAGCCCATAAACCTGTCCTACGCGAGGTTTGTATAAGCAAAGCCTCGTTTCTTAAGAAAGAACTCCAAGCCCTACATCGCCAGCTAGAATCCGTCTTCTATCGATCCCACACGGCATTCCAAGATGACCCCTCACCCCAACATAGACAAGCCCAAAACAAAGCTAGACTGGAACTAGACCTCTTCCTAAGGGAATCTGCCGAAAAAACACTTTGTCGATCTAGGCATAAACTATACATGAAAGGCAATAAGCCAGACACTTTCTTCACTCTGACCCTTAGAAGATTTGACCGCGCACGCAAACCCGTCCGCTTGAAACTAGCGAATAATACCTACCCCAGTAATCCTATAAAAATCCTGGCCCTGTTTCATAAACACCTAACAGACCTGTATTCCGCAAAAAATACTTTTGACGAAACACACGCAATGGTCCTGTTCTCCAATCATCCTTTCCCCACTCTATCAACGTCGAAACATACAATCCTCGAGCAACACAACTCAGATCTAGAGGTCCGCACTGCAATCCAAACATTGAAAACTAATAGGCGCCAAGGCCCAGATGGCTTTACGGCCGCCTACTATAAACAATTTGCAGACCTTCTTACCCCTCTACTAGTAGGAGCCCTCAATTCCATCCTAAAAGGCCACTCCCTCTCAGCCATTATCTTCATGCTACCCAAACCCAAATTGGATGACTCATCCTGGAATAATTACCGCCCAATCTCATTATTAAACATAGACATCAAACTGATGGCCAAAATGATGTCCTCATGCTCGAATTTGATCATTGGGTCTCTCATTTACAAAGATCAAGTAGGCTTTATACCTCTACGGCAAGCTGGAGATAATGTCCTCAGGGTAGTCCTCATAGACAATGCAGCCCGTAAGCGCAGCATACCAGTCTGCTTCGTGTCATTGGACATAAAAAAGCGTTTGGCACCCTCTCTTGGCCCTAATTACAGTTTGTGCTCCGACGTTGGGGTTTTGGGCCGCACTTTTTAGCCTGGATATCCTCTTTATACACCTTCCCTACAGCCCATATTAAGTATGCAGGATATAAGTCTGACCCTTTTCCTATACAACGAGAGACAAGACAGGAATGCCCCCTATCATCACTTCTTTTTGCCCTAGCCATCGAACCCTTAGACCAACTAATCCGTTCCAATCCTGACATCAAGGGAGTAGAGCTAGGAGGCCACCACCACAAGCTCTGTCTATTCGCGGACGACATTCTTCTCTTCCTATCCTCCCCCTTACCCTCCTTTCCTAATCTCCTAAACAACCTAGACCAATTTTCTTTAATATCTGGCCTAGTAGTCAACCCTCAGAAATCTAAAGCCCTTAACATATCCATACCCTCCTCACTAATACCGCAACTTCAACAGGTACTGCCATTCTCTTGGTCCCCCAATACATCACCTACCCTGGGAATCAACTTGACTGCAGACCCTAATGCATTGTATTCCACCAACTACCCAACGATGTTGACCCATTTAACCAATCTCATGTCCTCGTGGTCCACACTCATCTATGTGGTCTTTATTAAACTCTCCAGTATCTTCCGGACTATAGAAGTTCAACTAACAGGTCTATAGTTATTTGGTAAAGAGTTTGATCCCTTTTTAAATATAGGCACCCCCTTGGCCCTGCGCCAATCCAGTGGTAATATTCCAGTCCTTAACGAGTCCTTAAAAATTAGAAACAATGGCTTTGAACTGACGGAGCTCAATTGTTTTAGGATCCGTGAGTTTATGCCAACTGGTGCTTTATCCACCTTTATTATGTCTAGGGGGAGCATGGAGCCTGTAGTGGGGCTTTGGCCTCATGCAAACTGGGTGTTTAGCCCTGATGCATGAGATCCCAGCATTTTGGTTTGGTCAAAAGACACAGGTGCATCATACTACCGACAGTTAGTAAAATTCTACAAGAGGCTTAAAGCTACAACAGTTGGACAGGTCTAGATGGCTTTCATTCTGGGCATTCGTACCTGGGCGCATACTGCCCTAAATATTAGTATCACTCAATGTATTGTCCAGTCCCATCTAGCCGTAGCATCTTCCAGCCTCTTATAGAGTTCTACAGGCTGCCGGCAGTGGGGCCAGATGGTGTGCCTGTACCAAAATGCTTGGATCACTCATGAAGCCTTAAGTTGACCACTCTCACAGGTGTTTCCCTTTATTGTAGCTGGTATTTGGGTGCTGTGCAAATATCCCGGTAGATCATTGCTCTCCTCCGATTGGGGTAGGAAAGAGACCATAAGTTGCCAAAAAGGTCATAAAACATGTCTGCACACAACAACCAGGCTTTTGAAATGACTAGATTTATATTTATATTGATATATTTATGGTGACCTCCCACGCAGCTGAATCCGATCATCACAAGACAAAAATAAAGAAGATAGACTTCTTGAGAGACCGGATCAGCCGGATCAGACGTGGCAAATGAAGGACCTGGACACTTGTGAGATCACAAGCCCAGTGCTTCACTCACAGACAGCCAAGTGGTTAGCAAGCCGCAGTCAGTCCGGCCACCTTCCTTGGAGCAAGAATGAGAATCGTGCTACTATTTCTGTTATCGTCTTGGTGTGTAATCTATAAAGCGGCTGCCAAATTATTTCTAGTAACTTCCAGCACAGCCGAGCACTGCCAAGTGCTTGCGTTTCAGAAGGGGGTTTAAGAAGGCTCCCATTTCAGAGACTTAATGGAAATGTAGAACCAGGCTGGATGAACGGGTTATTTTGACATTATTAAATGTGACTTCTCTGCTGGTGCAGATGGATTTTCATCCCCATTTATAGACAAGTTATGACGAGTCCTTGGTTTTACCTTATCCTGATACTCCAGAATTGTTCTTTAATAAAGCTTTTGGGTGCAGGAAATAGAAAATTTTAAGAGGACTGTTCTATGTCATCTTGATTTTGTACCGGAAATATGATATAAAAAAAATAAACAAAAACTCCTTTCAATGTAGTTATGTAAAAATAATTAAATATGTTTTAAATGGAAGTAGTATAAGTACTGTGGTAGTGAGAGGCCCTCCCATTTTGTAAGAATAGATGAAAATGACACAGGGCTCTCACAAATGCAGAGCGAAGGGCTCCAGAAGTTCTGTTCAGAGCAGAGAAAGACGTTCTTGCAACTTTACCAAGGTTTTGCAATTCCCGGATTAGGATTTGATGTCCGGAGGCTTTGAAGAGCTTTGGGAAGGAAGAAGCCCTCCTGTATCCAGGTCTTACAGAAGACTGGCAGGCTGTGTGTGCGGAGTAGGAGGCTCGAGGAGTTCTGTTCAGAGTGGAGAAAGTTGATCTAGGGTTCAGAAACTTCAAAGAGCTTTGGGAAGGGAAGAAGTCTCTAATCCTGTGACCAGGCCTTACTAGAGATCATAATTCTCCAGTAGGGTCTGGGGTTCAGAGACTTCAAAGAGCTTTGGGAGAAAAGAAGCTGGTATTCCCGTGTCCAGGACTTACTGGAGACTGGAAGGCTGTGGGCACAGAGTGAGGGGCTCCAGAAGTTCTGTTCAGAGTGGAGAAAGTTGACCCTGAAGCTTTCGCAAAGGTTTTGTACTTTATCCAATAGGATCTGGGGTTCAGAAACTTCAAAGAGCTTTGGGAAGGGAAGAAGTCTCTAATCCTGTGTCCAGGCCTTACTAGAGATCGTAATTCTCCAGTAGGGTCTGGGGTTCAGAGACTTCAAAGAGCTTTGGGAGAAAAGAAGGCGGTTTTCCCGTGTCCAGGACTTACTGGAGACTGGAAGGCTGTGGGCACAGAGTGAGGGGCTCCAGAAGTTCTGTTCAGACTGGAGAAAGTTGACCCTGAAGCTTTCGCAAGGTTTCGTATTTCCCCAATAGGGTCTGGGGTTCAGAAGCTTCAAAGAGCTTTGGGAAGGGAAGAAGTCTCTAATCCTGTGTCCAGGCCTTACTAGAGATCGTAATTCTCCAGTAGGGTCTGGGGTTCAGAGACTTCATAGAGTTTGGGAGGAAAGAAGCCGGTATTCCCGTGTCCAGGACTTACTCGAGACTGGAAGGCTGTGGGCACAGAGTAGGAGGCTCAAGGAGTTCTGTTCAGAGTGGAGAAAGTTGACCCTGAAGCTTTCGCAAGGTTTCGTAATTCCCCAATAGGGTCTGGGGTTCTGAAGCTTCAAAGAGCTTTGGGAAGGGAAGAAGTCTCTAATCCTGTGTCCAGGCCTTACTAGAGATCGTAATTCTCCAGTAGGGTCTGGGGTTCAGAAACTTCATAGAGCTTTTGGAGGAAAGAAGCCGCTATTCCAGTGTCCAGGACTTACTGGAGACTGGAAGGCTGTGGGCACAGAATGAGGGGCTCCAGAAGTTCTGTTCAGAGTGGAGAAAGTTGACCCTGAAGCTTTCGCAAGGTTTCGTGATTCCCCAATAAGGTCTGGTGTTCAGAAGCTTCAAAGAGCTTTGGGAGGGAAGAAGTCTCTAATCCTGTGTCCAGGCCTTACTAGAGATCGTAATTCTCCAGTAGGGTCTGGGGTTCAGAGACTTCATAGAGTTTGGGAGGAAAGAAGCCGGTATTCCCGTGTCCAGGACTTACTCGAGACTGGAAGGCTGTGGGCACAGAGTAGGAGGCTCAAGGAGTTCTGTTCAGAGTGGAGAAAGTTGACCCTGAAGCTTTCGCAAGGTTTCGTAATTCCCCAATAGGGTCTGGGGTTCTGAAGCTTCAAAGAGCTTTGGGAAGGGAAGAAGTCTCTAATCCTGTGTCCAGGCCTTACTAGAGATCGTAATTCTCCAGTAGGGTCTGGGGTTCAGAAGCTTCATAGAGCTTTTGGAGGAAAGAAGCCGCTATTCCAGTGTCCAGGACTTACTGGAGACTGGAAGGCTGTGGGCACAGAATGAGGGGCTCCAGAAGTTCTGTTCAGAGTGGAGAAAGTTGACCCTGAAGCTTTCGCAAGGTTTCGTGATTCCCCAATAAGGTCTGGTGTTCAGAAGCTTCAAAGAGCTTTGGGAGGGAAGAAGTCTCTAATCCTGTGTCCAGGCCTTACTAGAGATCGTAATTCTCCAGTAGGGTCTGGGGTTCAGAGACTTCATAGAGCTTTTGGAGTAAAGAAGCCGGTATTCCCATGCCCAGGACTTACTGAAGACTGGAAGGCTGTGTGCGCAGAGTAGGAGGCTCGAGAAGTTCTGTTCAGAGTGGTGAAAGTTGTCCCTGAAGCTTTCGCAAGGTTTCGTAATTCCCCAATAAGGTCTGGGGGTCAGAAGCTTCAAAGAGCTTTGAGAGGAAAGAAGCTGCTATTCCTGTGTCCAGGACTTACTGGGGCTGTGGGAACAGAGTGAGGGGCTCCAGAAGTTCTGTTCAGAGTGGAGAAAGTTGACCCTGCAGCTTTCTCAAGGTTTCACAAGCCCCCAATAAGGTCTGGGGTTCAGAAGCTTCAAAGAGCTTTGGGAGGAAAGAAGCCGGTAATCCTGTGTCCAGGCCTTACTGGAGACTGTCAGGCTGTGTGTGTGTGTGGGTGCACACAGTCTTTATAATCATAGGCTTGGGCATAGTTTTGGGCTTCACCCTCTTCAGAAGTTCATGATGCTGCAAGGGAGCAGCCAGTGTGTGCATTTTTGCATAGTGCAAGCAAGATCTGTGGTGGAGGCCCCCCAGCAGCTGCATGTGTAACGATGGCGTGCAACATTTAAAGTAATACTGAACACTCCCTTTAATTTACATTATCCCATGTATGTGGTTGATGGCACTGTATTTATTTTAATAAACAAATCATCAAAGTACCTTTTTTAATAATCAATATACAGCTGTCATGTGACCCAGCTTTTTCCCAGCCTGCCTACAGGGAAACATTATCACATGTTTGGAAAAAAAAAAAGTCTTCATAATTCAGAGGAAAAATACATAATTAATATCAAATAAATGTTTTAAATCCTCATACAAATATATATTTGAACTCAATTTTTTATTATTTCTGTGCAAAAACCAGGCGTGGGCTTTTTCTAGGGGGGAGGTTCTGCCAGTCACAGCCTGTTTCTTGCCCCTCCCGCCTGTGTCTATGGTGTATGGCTTAGAATTACAGGGAGGTGAAGCCTCCATCAAACAACACGTAATATCTCGCCCCCTATTGTGTTTAGCTGTTTAGTGGGCATGGAGGAGGAGGGAGAGAATGGGCTGTCCTTTGTCCGAAGTGTATGCACCCACATGGGTGACTCTATAGTCAACTGGGCTGCACAGATAAGAAAAAGGAAGAAACAAATGGCTTAGAAGGGAACTGAAACTGGAGCATGCTCAGTACAGGTGGCAACGGCTGGTCTACCAAATCTCAGGCTGCAGCGGGGACAAAGACAAGGAGGGAGGGACAGTGAACATCAGGATCAACCAGAAATAGAATCCCACAGTGACTGAGCATGAACAGCATGTAATACAGCATGTATTGACAGATTTTTAATGATGTGGGTTTAAAACAAGAGGAGACTATTAAGAACATATGGATTTGCATGGGGGGGGGGGGGGTGTTAAAAAATATTTCTGAAGGCAAACTAACACTTTAATGAATCTGCAGTCACTTGATTTGCTTAGTAAAAAAAAGTTAAAGCTGAATTTCAGGTATTTTTACATAGTTACATTGTTCCAGCTTGGACCAACTATATATATACCAGACGTGTGGGATCCATCTAGAATGTGGAAATGATTGTGGTAAACACCACTACTACACCGCTACTCAGGGCTTTTTTTCTTAGAGAATAGGTGCAGTAAGGTCCGAGTCACCCCTTGACTCCGCCCCATATCCACCTCCGAGCCCCGTTCCTTGGTAACACCCCTTATCCACCCCCTGCCAGTACCGCCCCTTTTAGAGAATACAGAACCAAGCATCATTTTGTGGTGCTAAGTATTTTTATAGAATTTGTTAATGATAACAAAGGCAGTAAAATAGATCTAGCAACAATAGATACCCCAGCGACAATAGATCCACCCCCTGGCAACGATGGACTCCCAACAGCCAGCATCAATAGACCCTCCAGCAGCCAGCAACTCTAGACCACTCCCTCAACAGTAGATCCCTCCCTGCAACAATTGACCTCCTGCAACATAGAACCCACCCCAGCAACAATAGATCCACCACCAGCATCAATAGACCTCCCCAGCAACAATAGACCCCCCCCCCCTGCAAAAATCTCCTCCAGCAACATTAGATTTCCCAGATCCCAGTAGCCAACACCAATAGACCCTCCAGCAGCCAGCATTAAAGACCCCTCAATAGTAGATCCCTCTCAGCAACAACTGATTCCCTCAGAACAATAAATCCTCCACGAGCAACAGAAGATCTCCCCAGCAACAATAGACCCCCTTCTCCGCAAAAAAATAGATCCCCTCCAGCAACAATAGATTACCCAGCAGTGGACCCTCCAGAACACCCCAGCACCCCTTGCCATTACATACATTCAGTGTTGGAGGTTTCAGAACTGCGTTCCCGCTGAAAAAAAGCCCTGCAGTGATCTCCACTAATCTCCAGGTCCCCTTTATAATTTACACATTTTGTGAATGGGTAGGGGGACTATGTACCCCTTTACTTATTCACATGGGGGGGCTATGTACCTGGGTGCTCTCTTTACAGTAAAGGGGGCTTTTTAGACTCCAATAACCATCTCCCAACAACTTCCCAACCGCCCCATAGCAGATTTACTGCTACAGGCTGGTCGTTCTGTGCAGAATCACGTATATATATATATATATATATATATATATATATATATATGTGATTCTGCACTTCCAGGTAGGGGAAGCAGGTAGTCACAGCAGAAGCCAATCAGCAGGTGCCGGCCAATGGATGTCCTCTGGCACCCTCTGATCGTCAAGGAGAGAGGCTGAATGAAGCTCTGCCTATGTAAACAAGGCAGAGCTCCGCCCTGAAAGCTCCGCCCTGACAGCTCTGCCCTGACAGCGGGGATGTGATGGATTTTCTTTCCCTGTAAAGCACGTCCCTTAGTAGAAACAGCACACACAGTACACATAAACACTGGCTAGGCACACATTTAACCCTTCGATCACCCTAGATGTTTAACCCCTTCCCAGCCAGTATCATTGGTACAGTGACAGTGTATATTTTTAGCACTGATCACTGTATTAGTGTCACTGGTTCCCATAAAGTGTCAAAAATGTCAGTTAGTGTCAGATTTCCCGCCGCACTATCGAAGTCCCGCTATAAGCTGCTGATTGCTGCCATTACTAGTTTAATTTTTTTAAATAAATAAATAAAAAATCCAGTAGTCCCATAGTTTGTAGACGATATAACATTTACGTAAACCAATCAATAAACGCTTATTCAAATTTTTTTTTTTTTTTTACCAAAAATATGTAGCGGAATACATAATGGCTTAAATTCGGATTTTATAAAAAAAAATTTTATTGGATATGTTTTATAGCATGTTTTATATACATTATACATTTTTTTTATTGGATATATTTTTTTAGCATGTTTTATATACATTATACATTTTTTTTATTGGATATGTTTTATAGCATGTTTTATATACAATATAAATTTTTTTTATTGGATATATTTTTTTTAGCATGTTTTATATACATTATACATTTTTTTTATTGGATATGCTTTATAGCATGCTTTATATACATTATACATTTTTTTTATTGGATATGTTTTATAGCAGAAAGTAAAAAATAATTGTTTTGTTTCTAAATTGTCGGTCTTTTTTGGTTTATAGTTTAAAAAATTTAAAAAAAAACGCACAGAGGTGATCAAATACCACCAAAAAGAAAGCTCTATTTGTGGGGAAAAAAGGACATACATTTTATTTGGGTACAGCGTTGCATGACCGCGCAATTGTCAGTCAAAATAACGCAAAAAAAAATGGTCTGGTCATGAAAGGGGTAAATCTTCCAGAGGGCAAGTGGATATGCCCCCCTCCAACAGACCCCCACAACCACCATGCCAGGGTTGTGGGAAAGAGGCCCACTGGTGCACACTTTTTTTTTTTGACAACACACAGAGTTCAGGCAGAGTTCACCCACCTTCCAGTAGTCAGGCCGAATAATTGGCACGTCATTGTCGAAAAGTTGTCTGTCCAGCATGAGGCCGACGTCCCCAGGATGACATTATTATGTCGGGTTTTAAAACTCCATAGACTGGTAATAAATCTAATTTTTAATAATGCTAAAAGGGAAATCAAATCTTTCCCAATAAATCAGACAGAATTTAATAAGAAGAAGCAGATGTGGGTCGGGTAGAAGACGGTATCTTCTCAGCGTACATTTGCGGAATTACATTCTAAATGAGAGTTCATAAACTATTTCAACAAACCGCTGACCACTTGAGACTGACATCTGTACGAGCCCCGAAATCCCTTCATACAATCTCTTCATATCCTTTGGAGATTTGAAGAATGTTTGATGAACCCGGAAAAAAATTTTCAGAGTTCTCGGGGAACGAAGGAGCCGATAAAATGAGAGCTTGCACTGAAAATGCTTTTCCAATTGTCGTAGAGTAATCGTTACAAGATTGTGTTATTATAGGAAGTCACCATTTATTATTATTTATTATTATTATTAATGTTATTTATTATGGGGGGGGGGGGCAACTACAGTCCAAGGTATCTGCTGCTTTCCCAAGAATGATCCTCCGCAAATTGTACAATCCTATAGTTCCTGCACCTATAATCAATTTTAGAATATGCATTGAGTATTGTTTAAACCCGGAGTCTTCATACTTTCTAAAGGAAGGGGCGGTTTATTGAAATTTGGACTTTAGGGGGGCCGAAGTGTGGCCATTGGGAGTAGAAAATGTCCCAAGCTCAGTGGTCAGTTAGAGTAAAAAGTTACATACTGTAGCACCTGTGGTCAGAAGGAGGAGGAATAGTGTCCCATCATTGGTGTCAATGGGAGGAATAGTGTCCCATCATTGGTGTCAAAGGGAGGACTTGTGCCCCATCATTGGTGTCAACAGTGAAAAAGATCACAATTATTCTCACTAATGAGATCGTCCCTGCTCGGGATCTAGAGATCTGGTTAAAGAATTATGGTGAGGTTTTGACTAAGCCCAATAAAATCTTTGATGAACGTAACACCTGGACTGGGGGGTTGGTCGGTAACAGTCAGGTTGGCCAGGGATGGGAATGTTGTCCGTCACCTGACCTCCTCAGCTTTTATAGGGAGGGATAGGATGACTATTTTCTACCCTGGTCAGCCGAAGCTGTGTCACCGCTGTGGAGAAAAGGGGCATTTGAGCTCCTCCTGTTCAGCCTTGATATGTTCAGTGTGTCCGAGTCAGGGTCACGTGGCTAAGGAATGCACCGAGATGATAAGGTGCAACCTGTGCCAGCGCCTACAGCCGATGTCCTGAGGCCTGGCACAATATGGCGAGGGAGGTAATAGATGACCTGTTGAGGCTGGACAGGTTGGAGGGTAAGGCCCCTGGTGTACCATCCTCCTTTGCAGTGACCGACTCCCCTGGTCCTGTTCAGGATCCCTCCTAAATTCCTGTGGCCACCCCTCCTGTGTCTGTAAGTATTCTTTCTGTATCTGTCTCTGTGTCCCCCCAGCCTACTGTACCCTCTCCTCTTGTGTCAGAACCTTCCAAGTCTGTGCCCCCTGAGTGAGTTCCCCCCAGGAGTCTTCCCCTCCTAAGTCTGACTTAAAGGAAGCCCTCCCCCCACCAGGACTGGTATTGAGTATCAAAAAGGGTGCTGCTTATTCCTCTGTAAAGAAGTCTTCTGTGAAGACTTAAAAAAAAAAAGCAAGAGATGAGAGCATCTCTGAAGCTGACCTGCAGTACCTGGAGGAGAGAAGGAAGGTTGAGTAGCGGAAGAGGCAGGTGGTGAGGACAGAACAGGGTCAGGAAGCTCCAGTGCCTGTCTCCAACCGTTATAGGTCCTCTAAGTTAGATGTTTCCTCATCCGGGGCTTCTTCGGAGCGAAGTTCTGATTCAGAAATGGAGTTGGAGGCGGCCTCAAGAAAGAGCGGCTTCTGGTGATGAGCAGCAGAGGGGAGCTAAGAAGCAATCCACCCAATAACCCAAATGGCGGTTCCCCCTCCGTTAAAAGTGGTGACAATTAATGTCGCCAGCATTAAGTCAGTAAGAGCTCGTTCTATGGCCTTCTTTTTGTTCAGCCAATTAGATGCTGAAATTTTATTTTTGCAAGAGACTAGGCTCACCTCCTTGGCAGATATTCATATGGCCAAGAGAGAGTGGAGGTATGGTCCATCTTACTGGTCTCTTGCGGCCAAGCCTTATGGCGGCATGGAGGTGTTGTTTAAAACCGGCATGGTAACTGTCCGGCGGGTTATTGAGGTGGAGATTGGGAGATGTATGGTCTTAGACGTCCTTGTGGGAGGGCAGGACCTGCGCCTAATTAAAGTTTATGGGCAGCACACAAAGAGGGACAGGAAGTGCCTTTTTACAAGTATCAAGCCATTTCTTTTTACATCCCGGCAAGTGGTCTTTGGAGGTGACTTTAATATAGTAACTAGGCCCAAGGACAGGAAGGGCTTCAAGGACAGGCTGAGATATGATAGCATTTTTTAAAATAGTATGGTTAGGGATGCTGGTCTTGTGGATGTGCACATTAAGCACCTCCCGGATGACACCGAGTTCACCTTTCATCGAGGCAGTAGTCAGAGTAGGATAGATAGGTTTTTTTTGTTTTGTTTTTTCTTTCAAGGAAGAACATGTTAGACAATCCTTTGAGGAATTCTTTCAGGCACAGGTGACCATCCTGGACTTTTGTAGCAGCAAGGCTGAGTGGTGGGAGCTGACCAAAAAGAGGATCGCTGGATTCTTCAGGGGCCTAGCCAATAGAAAGCAGTTTAATAAATACATGACCTACAAACATTTACGGAGGAAGCTGTATATTCTTGTCTCGAGAGGAGGAGATCCTGGGGAAATCTCTGAAGTGAAACTCCTCTCAGGAAGTGTCAATATGACCGGCATGCCTCTTTGGTTCTGGAGAGGGACTATGGGAAGTACCACTCGCCTGACCCTTACCAGAACTGCAAACAAGGTGTAGCAGTTAAAACGGTCGTTGGCCTTAAGGACAGTACAGGTTCCTTGACAAAGTCCAGGTCAGGGATCCTGGAGGTCGTGAGGTCCTTTTATGCTGACTTTCTTGGAAGAAAAGAGCTTGACCGTGACAGGATGGAAAGCTTTTTGGACTCTACTCCAGGTCTAAATGATGGAGATGTTCCATCAATGAATTTGACACAGGAGATCACAGTTGAAGAGGTGATGAGGGCAATTGAACAGCTTGCCATCAAAAAGTCACCTGGACCGGTAGGCTTGACGGCTGAGTTTTACAAAGCCTTTAAGTCTATTCTGGCCCCACATTTGGTAGAGGTTTTTAACAGTTGCCTTACAGAGGGGGTGCTTTCCCCTTCCATGAGGCACTCGGCTGTGATTCTTCTTTCAAGCGGTAAATATCCTTCGATGATTGAGTATTGGTGCCCCATCAGCCTTCTCAATGTCGATAGAAAGGTGCTGGCAAATATATTTTTCTGGCGCCTATCCTCAGTAGCAGAGTCTTTGCTTTCTCGCCATTAGCACTGTTCGGTCCAGGGTAGGAGCACCTTCACAGTGGTTTTTACTGTCCGGGAGGCCTTGGAGCGGTGCAGGGCTGCAGGTTGGTGAAAGTATTTGCTGACATTGGATCAGGCAAAGGCTTTTGATCGTGTTAACCATGAGTACCTGTGGTTGGTCCTTAGTAACTACGGTCTGTCGGGTGGTTTTGTCGATTGGTTGAAAGTCTTGTATAAGGGGGCAGAAAGCTTTCCTCTTGGAAATGGTTGGTTTGGGCAGTCCTTTGAGGTTGGCTCTGGGGTTTGTCGGGATTGTCCCCTGAGTCCCCTGCTCTATGTGTTTGCAATCGACCCCTTCATCAGGAGGCTAGAGAGCAGCAATTATACAGAACTCGGTACAGAGATGGTGGGAACCCCTCATAATGGGCACATCAGGTGTACAGACCTGGAAATTCACCACATGGATGCTGGGTACCCCTCAAAATGGGCACAGCGGGTGTACAGACCCATTATCTCAGCACAGGGATGGTGGGAATCACTTATAATGGCTACAACAGGTGTGCAGACCCGGGAACTCAGCACAGGGATGGAGATCACAGCCCCCAAGAGGTTTAACGCTCTGGTATTATCCAAATACTATAATATCAGTTCTACGTGGACTGACCCAAAATAAAAGGAAAACATTTTTAAAAATGGCTGACATGGCGATCACGTTAAGTACCATTTTCTCTATTATTTGAATAATTTCACATATTAATTGGGAGTGCAGTGTCCCTTTAATAACAAATAAATCCACCATGCTGTCTGTATTTTTCCTCCTTGCACTTGCTCGCTAACCACGGGTGAAGAGAACCCACAGAGCTAGCATTCTGTCATCGGCGGGGGGCTCAGGTCTCCGTCACATTCCGCACACCTCATAATTCCGCTTAATAGCTTCCTGAATAAAATGAAAACTCCTCGCTGCATAAAACATTTATAGTCGTTGTTGTCAAGTGTTTCCTGGTCCCGGCACTGACCCCTGCCTATTATTTCAGCAATATTTCACCTTCTCTCTGCACACACCGGTGTAGACGGGCGACACATTGAATTATATGTAGCCAATAAAATAATCCTTCGTCTTGTATTTCTTTTCCTTTATTGCAGTCCTGAGCTAACAATCATTTTATGTTCTCCGTTGTTTTCACGTCTCCAGCCTATGGAGCGATTCATTGAGAGGACATTTGTCAGTTACCGCGGATGAGAGGAATATTTTGGCAGAACCGATTCACTCAATGAGCTGCTTAGGTGAAATATGCAGCAAAAAAAAACAAGATCATGTTAAATGTAATGGGTGGTTCACTTTAATTCATATAGAGGCATTACATTTAAATTCTATTTAATTGAATTTAAAGCGCTAGTAAACTGCTGTCTTTTATTTTTATTTTAACCTGCAAGGCAATCTCATAATGTGCTAGCATACGTCGCATACTAGCACATTATGTGACACTCACCCGGAAACGAAGCCCTCCAGCGGTGAGCTGTCACCACTGAAGGCGCTTCCGTCTTCACCCGGTCTTCCGTTCGGGTTTGCGGACTCCTGCTGTGTGAGTGGCCGGAGCCGCGATGACATCACTCCCGCGCATGCGCGCAGGGGCTGCCGTTTAAAGCACAAGACTCTGAAGGAATGGCAGGGGTATGATGTATAATACCTCTTCTATTACAGGGAATGGAGGGGAGGTAGGAGACACAGGACACCGGAGAGAGGAGTATAATACCTCTTCTATTACAGGGAATGGAAGGGAGGTAGGAGACACCGAACACCAGAGAAGAGAGTATAATACCTCTTCTATTACAGAGAATGGAGGGGAGGAAGGAGACACCGGAGAGGGGAGTATAATACCTCTTCTATTACAGGGAATGGAGGGGAGGTAGGAGACACCGGAGAGGGGAGTATAATACCTCTTCTATTACAGGGAATGGAGGGGAGGTAGGAGACATGGGACACCGGAGAGGAGAGTATAATAACTCTTCTATTACAGGGAATGGAGGGGAGGTAGGAGACACCGGAGAGGAGAGTATAATAACTCTTCTATTACAGGGAATGGAGGGGAAGGTAGGAGACACCGGAGAGGAGAGTATAATAACTCTTCTATTACAGGGAATGGAGGGGAGGTAGGAGACAACGGAGAGGAGAGTATAATAACTCTTCTATTACAGGGAATGGAGGGGAGGTAGGAGACACCGGAGAGGAGAGTATAATAACTCTTCTATTACAGGGAATGGAGGGGAGGAAGGAGACACCGGAGAGGGGAGTATAATACCTCTTCTATTACAGGGAATGGAGGGGAGGTAGGAGACACGGGACACCGGAGAGGAGAGTATAATACCTCTTCTATTACAGGGAATGGAAGGGAAGGTAGGAGACACCGGAGAGGAGAGTATAATACCTCTTCTATTACAGGGAATGGAGGGGAGGTAGGAGACACCGGAGAGGAGAGTATAATAACTCTTCTATTCCAGGGAATGGAGGGGAAGGTAGGAGACACCGGAGAGGAGAGTATAATAACTCTTCTATTACAGAGAATGGAGGGGAGGTAGGAGACACAGGGACTCTCCCGTTGAAGTCTACAGGGACCAAAACCAGGCGACTGTCCCAAAGAAGTACTTTTATAGCATTGAGTGACAAGCCTCGTGACGCTCGGGTATGAATGGGCACCGTCAAATATATTGAGAATCTTGTGAGCGTTGAAGTGCTTATTTGTGAAATGCAATTTAAACTGGTCAGGCGTGAATGGGGGTATTAGACTGATTTTTATGCAGCCGGAAATCTGTTCTTCTGCCACAACCCAGAGCCAAACATTTTAGAAGAGCCCCCCCTCCCCCCTTCTCTGGGGGCAGTGTAGAGAATTTATGAAGTCATCATATTCCCCCAAAGTATATTGTGCCAATTGTATGGCTCTGCAGCGAGCATGAAATGTCATTGCCTTTCTAAGAAGAAGGATTTATTTCTATTTAGCTGATAGAGAAGGATTACCGATTAAATCCGGGCAAATCCTCAACCACACCACCGCGTTCTGCGTCACTGATATACTGGATGTTATACTAAAGGAATCATATGAAAAAAAGCGAAATACCCCATATGCATTGCGGGGGGCATTATCATGACAATGGAATATAAACTCTTCAGTGATTGGACGGTATATGATGGACACAACGGGTTTACTAACTGCTCTTCTTAAAGGGACATCAACTGTAAACTGATGATTTATAGAAAAAAAAATGTTGAGTTTTAAAAAAAAAATATGGATACATACAGTATGTTAAATCTATCTATCTATCTATCTATCTATCTATCTATCTATCTATCTATCTATCTATCTATCTATCTATCTATCTATCTATCTATCTATCTATCTATCTATCTATCTATCTATCTATCTATCTCTTTACACCAGTCTATCTAGAAATAAAATATCTAATATCTATCTATCCCAGGGTATACAATCACTAGTTGTAAAGCAATGGAAGTTGCTGGTGAAACATAGATTACCTCTTATTAGTTAGAAAAAAAATACATATATATATATATATATATATATATATATATATATATATATATATATATATATACAGTGTGGACGGAAAGTATTCAGACCCCCTTAAATTTTTCAATCTTTGTTATATTGCAGCCAAAAATCATTTAAGTTCATTTTTTTCCTCATTAATGTACACACAGCACCCCATATTGTACACACAGCACCCCATATTGTACACACAGCACCCCATATTGTACACACAGCACCCCATATTGACAGAAAAACACAGAATTGTTGACATTTTTGCAGATTTATTAAAAAAGAAAAACTGAAATATCACATGGTCCTAAGTATTCAGACCCTTTGCTCAGTGTTTAGTAGAAGCTCCTTTTGATCTAATACAGACATGAGTCTTTTTGGGAAAGATGTAACAAGTTTTTCACACCTGGATTTGGGGATCCTCTGCCATTCCTCCTTGCAGATCCTCTCCAGTTCTGTCAGGTTGGATGGTAAACGTTGGTGGACGGCCATTTTTAGGTCTCTCCAGCGATGCTCAATTGGGTTTAAGTCAGGGCTCTGGCTGGGCCATTCAAGAACAGTCACGGAGTTGTTGTGAAGCCACTCCATTATTTTAGCTGTGTGCTTAGGGTCATTGTCTTGTTGGAAGGTAAACCTTCGGCCCAGTCTGAGGTCCTGAGCACTCTGGAGAAGGTTTTTATCCAGGATATCCCTGTACTTGGCCGCATTCATCTTTCCCTCGATTGCAACCAGTCGTCCTGTCCCTGCAGCTGAAAAACACCCCCACAGCATGATGCTGCCACCACCATGCTTCACTGTTGGGACTGTATTGGACAGGTGATGAGCAGTGCCTGGTTTTCTCAACACATACCGCTTAGAATTAAGGCCAAAAAGTTCTATCTTGGTCTCATCAGACCAGAGAATCTTATTTCTCACCATCTTGGAGTCCTTCAGGGTTTTTTTTTAGAAAACTCCATGCGGGCTTTCATGTGTCTTGCACTGAGGAGAGGCTTCCGTCGGGCCGCTCTGCCATAAAGCCCCGACTGGTGGAGGGCTGCAGTGATGGTTGACTTTCTACAACTTTCTCCCATCTCCCGACTGCATCTCTGGAGCTCAGCCACAGTGATCTTTGGGTTCTTCTTTACCTCTCTCACCAAGGCTCTTCTCCCCCGATAGCTCAGTTTGGCCGGACGGCCAGCTCTAGGAAGGGTTCTGGTCGTCCCAAACATCTTCCATTTAAGGATTATGGAGACCACTGTGCTCTTAGGAACCTTAAAGCGGGGGTTCACCCACACCGCCAAAAAAAAAAAATATTAAAAGCCAGCAGCTACAAATACTGCAGCTGCTGACTTTTAATACATTGCCACTTACCTGTCCCGGGGTCCAGCGATGTCGGCAGGGGACGCCGAGAACCCGCTCGGTTCTCGGCAGCTGCCGCTGCCATCCTAGGTGAGGGAATCAGGAAGTGAAGCGTTGCGGCTTCACTTCCCGGTTCCCTACTGCGCATGCGCGAGTCGCGCTGCGCGTCCCTAGTTGTCCCCGCTCTCTGCTGGGAGCTGTGTGTTCCCAGCAGACAGCGCGGTCGGGATAGGAAGAGGCATAGACTCCCATGGGAGTCTATGCCGGAAGTGGGTGCAAATACCTGTCTTAGACAGGTATCTGCACCCCCCTCCCCCCTGAAAGGTGCCAAATGTGACACCGGAGGGGGGGAGGGTTCCGAAAAGCGGAATTTCCATTTTTGTGTGGAACTCCGCTTTAAGTGCAGCAGAAATTTTTTTGTAACCTTGGCCAGGTCTGTGCCTTGCCACAATTCTGTCTCTGAGCTCTTCAGGCAGTTCCTTTGACCTCATGATTCTCATTTGCTCTGACATGCACTGTGAGCTGTAAGGTCTTATATGGACAGGTGTGTGGATTTCCTAATCAAGTCCAATCAGTATAATCAAACACAGCTGGACTCAAATGAAGGTGTAGAAGCATCTCAAGGATAATCAGAAGAAATGGACAGCACCTGAGTTGAATATATGAGTGTCACAGCAAATGGTCTGAATACATACCATTCTTCCAGAAGCCCATTTGTGAGGTCAGGCACTGATATTGGGCGAGAAGGCCTGGCTCGCAGTCTCCAATCTAATTCATCCCAAAGGTGTTCTATCCGGTTGAGGTCAGGACTCTGTGCAGGCCAGTCAATTTCCTCCACCCCAAACTCACTCATCCATGTCTTTATGGACCTTGCTTTGTGCACTGGTGGGCAGTCATGTTGGAACAGGAAGGGGCCGTCGCCAAACTGTTCCCACAAAGTTGGGAGCATGAAATTGTCCAAAATGTCTTGGTATGCTGACGCCTTAAGAGTTCCCTTCACTGGAACTAAAGGGCCAAGCCCAACCCCTGAGAAACAACCCCACACCATAACCCCACCTCTTCTACAAACGTGCGCAATTTTAAAGTGTGACACGTTTGGTATGTATTTACTCACCATAATATCATCTTTTATCTTTATAAACAAATTGGGTTAATATATTGTGTTTTTTTTTTTTTTTGTTTTTTTTTTGCATAAAATTCATTAACATGTATTTTGTTACAGAAAAAACAAATACCATGTGACATAAAACATTGCAAAAACCAACATTTTATTCTCTAGGGCCTCTGCTCAAAAATATATATAATGTTTGGGGGTTCTGAGTCATTTTCTAGCAAAAAAAGGATGAGTTTTACATGTAGGAGAGAAATGTCAGAATGGGCCTGGGCTGGAAGTAGTTAAAAGAACAATGTGTATACTATTAGTGTATATTCAATCAGGACCTCCCTTAAAAACCACCCGTAGAGATATAGCCACCAAAGCATATCAGTTTCTAAAGACCATTTCTTAGTTGCAGATAATCTTGAAGTGTCTGCCGTGGCTAGGCAGTCTCAACGCATTTCGTGGGAACGCCCTGCTTCTTCAGGAGGTGAGCTAAACAAATAAATAAGAAATGTAAACAGTTAAAAAGGCCATAAAATGAATAAATACAAAAAACTAACTATTTGATATATTAGGCTCATGAAGCCGGGGAGATCCAGCACCTACAAGGGGGGGACACGTGTGGCTACAAATGTTGTGTATGTCTCCCTGGGGGGGGGGAGATAGGGAAAGATAAGACAGCACATTAGAATAACGTTCAGTTTTTGCTGAGGTTTCTCTTTAAGTTCTGTCATGTTATTGCAACGTCTACCTACATAGCTCTGATTTCAGTGCTTGCGGTTACGTGATCGAACATGTGTTCTGGATTTGGTGTCCCTTTAATGAAGGAACAATGTATTTTAGGTTTAGTGGTCCCTCAACTGAATCACGTAACCACAATTCCTTCCAGTGACCACTTCCCCATATGACGCGCTATCACGATACACGCTAATGTCATTTGGAGGGATGCGTCATCATGCCGGGGTCTTGTCAGCATTTTGTTATTAAAAGTACACTATAGAAAAAAAAAATGAAAACTTTTCATTGTAACCATCTCAGAGGAACCACGGCTTGTCCATTGAGCGTCCAATTTGTCCTACGCAGCTGGCCGTGCCGTCCTTATCAGATTGGACCAATCCACGTCTGATCCAGTCTTCCCCATGCATGGACAGCATGTGACCTGGTGTAGATGCCCGGGGGGGGGGGGCTTTGGGACATAACACAACTCTGCAACACAAGAAATATTTTATTATAAGGAGGAAAAGTAGAAAACCGCAAAGAATAAACACATTTTTTACAGATTTTTCAAGAGTCCAGCAGGTTCCCAACCCAACAAAAAAAATTCAGCAGTCCATACAGGTTTTGGATACAAGTCTTCACCGTTCCACAAATGAGTAAACCCAGAACATGCTTCCTTAAGTCTCTGTAGCTCTCAAGTTCCTTAGATGAACTATCCCATATTCTTCCTTACCAATACCAAAGACCATTCGGTTTTTCCATGCAGACGGCCAGATCTTCTCTCCAAGATGGGATCAGAGAAGATAAGCTTTACAAAGGATCACCATTCCCAGATGAGGGTTGGGTAGTCTACAGCATCTCTCTCCCTAACCAAAACTGAGCACTGCCTCTATCTTCAATCCCACTTAAAGTAGTTTTAAACCCTCAAGGGAAAGTTCACATCAGGTGTGGTGGGACTGCATTGGGCGGCTATTCCAGCACAGTCCCACTGCAACTCCACTGCGAGATAAGGCAAAATCTATTTTTCCTGGTGTGAATCATAGATGTGTGGATTGCTCTATGACAATATACCAACATCCCAAAAAAAAAAAAAATCAACAACCGTATATGTAGCTGGGACTATTAAAAGTCCCAGCTACATATACACAGTGGTGTATTTAGGTTTTGTGCTGCCCTAGGCCTGACTAAACTCATGCACTCCCCTAATTTAAATACGACCCACCCCTTTCTGCCGAGGCCACACCCCTTCCTGTTTAAGACCCACCCTATTATCTGTTAACCACATTCCTTCCTCTTTAGGCTCATTTGGCACCTTTCAGGGGGGAGGGGGGAACAGGTACCTGTTTTTGACAGGTACCCTTCCCCACTCCCTGGAGACTGCAACTAAATGTGGACTGTTTAAAGGGTTTGCATTGATTTTAGCATGCATGGAGCACTTTGCACATGCCAGTGGCGGCTGGTGCTCAAAATTTTTGGGGGGGGTGCAAACAAACTAAGAAATTCAGAAAAAAAGACATCAATTGCAGCCTCACTGTGCTCCATCAAATGCAGCCACTGTTCCATCAAACGCAGCCACTATTCCCACCAAACGCAGCCACTGTGCCCACCAAACGCAACCACTGTGCCCATAAATTGCAGCCACTGTGCCCACCAAACGCAGACACTGTGCCCCATCAAACGCAGCCACTGTGCCCACCAAAGGCAGACACTGTGCCCCATCAAACGCAGCCACTGTGCCCACCAAACGCAGACACTGTGCCCCATCAAACATAGCCACTGTGCCCACCAAACGCAGCCACTGTGCCCATCAATTGCAGCTACTGTGCCCATCAATTGCAGCCACTGTGCCATCAAACGCAGCCACTGTGCCCACCAAACGCAGCCACTGTGCCCACCAAACACAGCCACTGTGCCCATCAATTGCAGCCACTGTGCCATCAAACGCAGCTACTGTGCCCACCAAACGCAGCCACTATGCCCACCAAACGCAGCCACTGTGCCCCATCAAATGCAGCCACTGTGCCCACTAAACTCAGCCACTGTGCCCACCAAATGCAGCCACTGTGCCCATCACTTGCAGCCACTGTGTAATCAAATGCAGCCATTGTGCCCCATCAAACGCAGCCACTGTGCCCACCAAACGCAGCCACTGTGCCCCATCAATTGCAGGCACTGTGCCCCATCAATTGCAGGCACTGTGCCCTCAAATGCTGTCACTGTGCCCATCAATTGCAGTCACTGTGCCCATCATTTGCAGCCACTGTGCCTTCAAACGCAGCCATTGTGCCCCATCAAACGCTGTCACTGTGCCCATCAATTGTTGCCACTGTGCCATCAAATGCCAACACTGTTCCCATAACACTGATATAATTTATTCAATAACTTTACCTGCTGTCCTGCGGGGGCTCCCTTGTGCCTCTCTCTCTATTTCTCTCTTCCTGACGTCACTGCCAGACCCTGCCCCAGTGCCGAGGAGAAGGGTCAAGCAGTGTGGAGGAGGGTAGGCGGAACATAAGGCTCCACCTCCGCCAGTCATCGGCCTCTTATGGGTGCGTGAGGCACACGCCGCCCCCCGCATGAGAGAAAGTCCCCCCACCCGTCTTCCTGATTCCCGGCTCCCGCGCCCGCTCCTGCACACATGCAGCCCACGGCAGCCACCTTGCTGTAGCGGGCGGCGCTGCTGTGTATGGGCGTGCTTGTCAGAGGGTGGAGGGGCGTGAGCTCTGCTAAGCACGCCCATACACACGCCCCTCCACCCTCTGCCAAGCACGCCATACACAACAGCGCCGCTACAGCAAGGCGGCCGCCGTGGGCTGCATGTGTGCGGGGGGGGGGGGGCGGCCGTGGGAGCCTGGAATCGGGTGGGGGGACTTTCTCTCATGCGGGGGGGGCGGCTTCTTTTTGCCACCCCCCGCAAAGTGCCGCCCTAGGCCTAGGCCAAAACACAGCCCTGCATATACAGATGTGCTCAGAAGTTTATATACCCTGGCAGAATTTATGATTTCTTGGCCATTTTTCAGAGAATATGAATGATAACACAAAAACTTTTCTTTCACTCATGGTTAGTGTTTGGCTGAAGCCATTTATTATCAATCAACTGTGTTTACTCTTTTTAAATCATGATCACAACAGAAACTACCCAAATAGCCCTGATCAAAAGTTTACATACCCTGGTGATTTTGGCCTGATAACATGCACACAAGTTGACACAAAAGGCTTTGAATGGCAATTGAAGTTAACCATCCTCGCCTGTGATTTGTTTGCTTGTAATTAGTGTGTATAAAAGGTCAATGAGTTTCTGGCAGACCCTTGCATCTTTCATCCAGTGCTGCCTTGACGTTTCTGGATTCTGAGTCATGGGAAAAGCAAAAGAGTTGTCAAAGGATCTGTGGGAAAAGGTGGTTGAACTGTATAAAACAGGAAAGGGATATAAAAAGATATCCAAGGAATTGAGAATGCCAATCAGCAGTGTTCAAACTCTAATCAAAGAAGTGGAAAATGAGGGGTTCTGTTGAAACCAAAACACGGTCAGGTAGACCAACTAAAATTTCAGCCACAACTACCAGGATAATTGTTCGGGATGCAAAGAAAAACCCACAAATAACTTCAGGTGAAATACAGGAAAACATGAAAACATGTGGTGTGGCTGTTTCAAGATGCACAATAAGGAGGCACTTGAAGAAAGATGGGCTGCATGGTCAAGTCGCCAGAAGAAAGCAATTACTACACAAATGCTACAAAGTATCCCGCTTACAATACGCCAAACAGCACAGAGACAAGCCTCAAACCTTCTTGCACAAAGTCATTTGGAGTGATGAGACCAAAATTGAGCTTTTTGGCCACAACCATAAACGCTACATTTGGAGAGGAGTCAACAAGGTCTATGATGAAAGGTACACCATCCCTACTGTGAAACACGGAGGTGGATCGCTGATGTTTTGGGGATGTGTGAGCTACAAAGGCACAGGAATATGGTCAAAATTGTTGGCAAGATGAATGCAGTATGTTATCAAAAAATCCTGGAGGAACATTGGTATTCATCAGCCAGGAAGCTGCGCATGGAACGTACTTGGACATTCCAACATGACAATGATCCAAAACACAAGGCCAAGTCAACCTGTCATTGGCTACAGCAGAATAAAGTGAAGGTTCTGGAGTGGCCATCTCAGTCTCCTGACCTCAATATCATTGAGCCAATCTGGGGAGATCTCAAACCTGCAGTTCATGCAAGACAGCCCAAGAATTTACAGGAACTGGAGGCTTTTTACCAAGAGGAATGGGCAGCTTTACCATCTGCGAAGATGAAGAGCCTCATCCACAAATACCACAAAAGACTTCAAGCTGTCATTGATGTTAAAGGGGGCAATACAGAACTGGGGTGACTGTAGGTTAAGAGTCAGGATTAACATGACGTGTCATCTCTGTGCCGGTATCACAGTCCAGGAAGTAGATGGTGACCCTGGATGAGGCCTGAACAAAGATGGTGCTGTCCTTCCAGAGAGGAGATCAGATGAAGGCATTGTCAGGGAGAGTCCTGTGATCTCTGTGAGAGGTAATAAATACCTGGAAGGGTCACACTGACACATTATTCAGCATGCATGGACTTAACATGAAACCATATACTATATATATGTGATGCCGGGTCCACATCGGGCCCCGCAAGGAAGACGGTCCATGATATGTCCCCCTCCCTTCACCTTCCATCATCCAGCATTGACTTCAAATGAAAACCCAGACTTTAGCCACCGATCGAGAAACCTTTTTTTTTTTTTCCCCCTCTTTTTGCTGTAATTTCAGCTGTAAGCTCATCACCGTTAATCTGGACAGGAACAAATGGAGACCGGGCCAAATGACGCACACTTATAAGCCGCTTGCTGCCCGAATTAGATGGTCTATCCGCTGATTAGATTTCCCCCTGACCTCTCCTTAAACAAAAATATACACTGCGCTAAAGCCAGTTATGAGCAAAACTGCAGTTTTTAAACTCAAACATCTGTCGAGGGAAAGAAGAGCGGTGCGCCCGCTCACATATGACCTTGGTGGGAAGCGACAGGCGGCGGGAGCACAGAGGGGGGCACTAGAGAGAAGACTCGCTGGCAGGGTTGTCTCAGTCAGTCCATGGCTTATGTTTCATCTTTTTTCATCTTTTCTTTTTTTCTTTTCCTTTTGGACTTTCTGGACTTTCTGGATCCTCCCAACTTTGTCCGGTTTTTGTTTGATACTTTTTTTCATGATTATTCTAAGTGCCTGGAACAACTTGGCATTATGCTAGTCCTTTGGCTTAGATTTTTTGTCATGAGTCCAGAGTGAGTAGATTAGGAATTTTTGACTTTTTTGATCTTCCAGCTCTTTACAGATCAATGACTCAGACAGAAACCAACACCAAGCACAAAAAGAAGTGCACAGGGTGTATAAATGGTCCACCTCCGGGGCGCAAAACTCCAGATGGGGACTCTTGGTCAACCAAACTGAAAACAGACAAACCCACTTTCTTTAGGACACTTGGTGTAGCAAGGTATACCCAAGTAGAACCCCCCTCCCCCCCCCCCGAAGGGACACCCCATAGGAGGGGGAGAACCTGACTGTAAGGACAGGGGTGCAGAGGTAAGCATGGAACACAGAAGATGTTGAAGCATTGAGGGGAGAGCTTTGGACAGGGGTGCAGAGGAGAGCTTTGGAGAGGGGTGCAGAGGAGAGCTTTGGACAGGGGAGCAGAGGAGAGCTTTGGACAGGGGAGCAGAGGAGAGCTTTAGACAGGGGCTCAGAGAAAAGCTTTGGACAGGGGTACAGAGAAAAGCTTTGGACGGGGGAGCAGAGGAGAGCTTTGGTCAGGGGAGCAGAGGAGAGCTTTAGACAGGGGCTCTGAGAAAATCTTTGGACAGGGGAGCAGAGGAGAGCTTTAGACAGGGGAGCAGAGGAGAGCTTTGGACAAGGGAGCAGAGAAGAGCTTAGACAGGGGTACAGAGGAGAGCTTTGGACAGGGGAGCAGAGGAGAGCTTTAGACAGGGGCTCAGAGAAAAGCTTTGGACAGGGGTGCAGAGGAGAGCTTTGGACAGGGGAGCAGAGGAGAGCTTTGGACAGGGGTGCAGAGGAGAGCTTTGGACAGGGGAGCAGAGGAGAGCTTTGGACAGGGGTGCAGAGGAGAGCTTTGGACAGGGGCGCAGAGGAGAGCTTTGGACATGGGAGCAGAGGAGAGCTTTGGACAGGGAGCAGAGGAGAGCTTTGGACAGGGGCTCAGAGAAAAAGCTTTGTACAGGGGTGCAGAGGAGAGCTTTGGACAGGGGAGCAGAGGAGAGCTTTGGACAGGGGTGCAGAGGAGAGCTTTGGACAGGGGAGCAGAGGAGAGCTTTGGACAGGGGAGTAGAGAAGAGCTTTGGACAGGGGAACAGAGGAGAGCTTTAGACAGGGGCTCAGAGAAAAGCTTTGGACAGGGGTACAGAGGAGAGCTTTGTACAGGGGTGCAGAGGAGAGCTTTGTACAGGGGTGCAGAGGAGAGCTTTGGACAGGGGAGCAGAGGAGAGCTTTGGACAGGGGAGCAGAGGAGAGCTTTGGACAGGGGTGCAGAGGAAAGCTTTGGACAGGGGAGCAGAGGAGAGCTTTGGACAGGGGAGCAGAGGAGAGCTTTGGAAAGGGGAGCAGAGGAGAGCTTTGGACAGGGGTGCAGAGGAGAGCTTTGGACAGGGGAGCAGAGGAGAGCTTTGGACAGGGGTGCAGAGGAGAGCTTTGCACAGGGGGGCAGAGGAGAGCTTTGGAGAGGGGTGCAGAGGAGAGCTTTGGACAGGGGTGCAGAGGAGAGCTTTGGAGAGGGGTGCAGAGGAGAGCTTTGGACAGGGGTGCAGAGGAGAGCTTTGGACAGGGGAGCAGAGGAGAGCTTTAGACAGGGGCTCAGAGAAAAGCTTTGGACAGGGGTACAGAGAAAAGCTTTGGACGGGGGAGCAGAGGAGAGCTTTGGTCAGGGGAGCAGAGGAGAGCTTTAGACAGGGGCTCTGAGAAAATCTTTGGACAGGGGAGCAGAGGAGAGCTTTAGACAGGGGAGTAGAGGAGAGCTTTGGACAAGGGAGCAGAGGAGAGCTTAGACAGGGGTACAGAGGAGAGCTTTGGACAGGGGAGCAGAGGAGAGCTTTAGACAGGGGCTCAGAGAAAAGCTTTGGACAGGGGTACAGAGGAGAGCTTTGTACAGGGGTGCAGAGGAGAGCTTTGGACAGGGGAGCAGAGGAGAGCTTTGGACAGGGGAGCAGAGGAGAGCTTTGGACAGATGTGCAGAGGAGAGCTTTGGACAGGGGTGCAGAGGAGAGCTTTGGACAGGGGTGCAGAGGAGAGCTTTGGACAGGGGAGCAGAGGAGAGCTTTGGACAGGGGTGCAGAGGAGAGCTTTGGACAGGGGAGCAGAGGAGAGCTTTGGACAGGGGTGCAGAGGAGAGCTTTGGACAGGGGTGCAGAGGAGAGCTTTGGACAGGGGTGCAGAGGAGAGCTTTGGACAGGGGAGCAGAGGAGAGCTTTGGACAGGGGTGCAGAGGAGAGCTTTGGACAGGGGAGCATAGGAGAGCTTTGGACAGGGGAGCAGAGGAGAGCTTTGGACAGGGGCTCAGAGAAAAGCTTTGTACAGGGGTGCAGAGGAGAGCTTTGGACAGGGGAGCAGAGGAGAGCTTTGGACAGGGGTGCAGAGGAGAGCTTTGGACAGGGGAGCAGAGGAGAGCTTTGGACAGGGGAGCAGAGGAGAGCTTTGGACAGGGGTGCAGAGGAGAGCTTTGGACAGGGGTGCAGAGGAGAGCTTTGGACAGGGGAGTAGAGGAGAGCTTTAGACAGGGGCTCAGAGAAAAGCTTTGGACAGGGGTACAGAGGAGAGCTTTGTACAGGGGTGCAGAGGAGAGCTTTGGACAGGGGTGCAGAGGAGAGCTTTGGAGAGGGGTGCAGAGGAGAGCTTTGGACAGGGGAGCAGAGGAGAGCTTTGGACAGGGGAGCAGAGGAGAGCTTTAGACAGGGGCTCAGAGAAAAGCTTTGGACAGGGGTACAGAGAAAAGCTTTGGACGGGGGAGCAGAGGAGAGCTTTGGTCAGGGGAGCAGAGGAGAGCTTTAGACAGGGGCTCTGAGAAAATCTTTGGACAGGGGAGCAGAGGAGAGCTTTAGACAGGGGAGCAGAGGAGAGCTTTGGACAAGGGAGCAGAGAAGAGCTTAGACAGGGGTACAGAGGAGAGCTTTGGACAGGGGAGCAGAGGAGAGCTTTAGACAGGGGCTCAGAGAAAAGCTTTGGACAGGGGTGCAGAGGAGAGCTTTGGACAGGGGAGCAGAGGAGAGCTTTGGACAGGGGTGCAGAGGAGAGCTTTGGACAGGGGAGCAGAGGAGAGCTTTGGACAGGGGTGCAGAGGAGAGCTTTGGACAGGGGCGCAGAGGAGAGCTTTGGACATGGGAGCAGAGGAGAGCTTTGGACAGGGAGCAGAGGAGAGCTTTGGACAGGGGAGCAGAGGAGAGCTTTGGACAGGGGCTCAGAGAAAAAGCTTTGTACAGGGGTGCAGAGGAGAGCTTTGGACAGGGGAGCAGAGGAGAGCTTTGGACAGGGGTGCAGAGGAGAGCTTTGGACAGGGGAGCAGAGGAGAGCTTTGGACAGGGGAGCAGAGGAGAGCTTTGGACAGGGGAGCAGAGGAGAGCTTTGGACAGGGGAGTAGAGAAGAGCTTTGGACAGGGGAACAGAGGAGAGCTTTAGACAGGGGCTCAGAGAAAAGCTTTGGACAGGGGTACAGAGGAGAGCTTTGTACAGGGGTGCAGAGGAGAGCTTTGGACAGGGGAGCAGAGGAGAGCTTTGGACAGGGGAGCAGAGGAGAGCTTTGGACAGGGGTGCAGAGGAGAGCTTTGGACAGGGGAGCAGAGGAGAGCTTTGGACAGGGGAGCAGAGGAGAGCTTTGGAAAGGGGAGCAGAGGAGAGCTTTGGACAGGGGTGCAGAGGAGAGCTTTGGACAGGGGAGCAGAGGAGAGCTTTGGACAGGGGAGCAGAGGAGAGCTTTGCACAGGGGGGCAGAGGAGAGCTTTGGAGAGGGGTGCAGAGGAGAGCTTTGGACAGGGGTGCAGAGGAGAGCTTTGGAGAGGGGTGCAGAGGAGAGCTTTGGACAGGGGTGCAGAGGAGAGCTTTGGACAGGGGAGCAGAGGAGAGCTTTAGACAGGGGCTCAGAGAAAAGCTTTGGACAGGGGTACAGAGAAAAGCTTTGGACGGGGGAGCAGAGGAGAGCTTTGGTCAGGGGAGCAGAGGAGAGCTTTAGACAGGGGCTCTGAGAAAATCTTTGGACAGGGGAGCAGAGGAGAGCTTTAGACAGGGGCTCTGAGAAAATCTTTGGACAGGGGAGTAGAGGAGAGCTTTGGACAAGGGAGCAGAGGAGAGCTTAGACAGGGGTACAGAGGAGAGCTTTGGACAGGGGAGCAGAGGAGAGCTTTAGACAGGGGCTCAGAGAAAAGCTTTGGACAGGGGTACAGAGGAGAGCTTTGTACAGGGGTGCAGAGGAGAGCTTTGGACAGGGGAGCAGAGGAGAGCTTTGGACAGGGGAGCAGAGGAGAGCTTTGGACAGGGGTGCAGAGGAGAGCTTTGGACAGGGGTGCAGAGGAGAGCTTTGGACAGGGGTGCAGAGGAGAGCTTTGGACAGGGGAGCAGAGGAGAGCTTTGGACAGGGGTGCAGAGGAGAGCTTTGGACAGGGGAGCAGAGGAGAGCTTTGGACAGGGGAGCAGAGGAGAGCTTTGGACAGGGGTGCAGAGGAGAGCTTTGGACAGGGGTGCAGAGGAGAGCTTTGGACAGGGGTGCAGAGGAGAGCTTTGGACAGGGGAGCAGAGGAGAGCTTTGGACAGGGGTGCAGAGGAGAGCTTTGGACAGGGGAGCATAGGAGAGCTTTGGACAGGGGAGCAGAGGAGAGCTTTGGACAGGGGCTCAGAGAAAAGCTTTGTACAGGGGTGCAGAGGAGAGCTTTGGACAGGGGAGCAGAGGAGAGCTTTGGACAGGGGTGCAGAGGAGAGCTTTGGACAGGGGAGCAGAGGAGAGCTTTGGACAGGGGAGCAGAGGAGAGCTTTGGACAGGGGTGCAGAGGAGAGCTTTGGACAGGGGTGCAGAGGAGAGCTTTGGACAGGGGAGTAGAGGAGAGCTTTAGACAGGGGCTCAGAGAAAAGCTTTGGACAGGGGTACAGAGGAGAGCTTTGTACAGGGGTGCAGAGGAGAGCTTTGGACAGGGGTGCAGAGGAGAGCTTTGGACAGGGGTGCAGAGGAGAGCTTTGGACAGGGGCTCAGAGAAAAGCTTTGGACAGGGGAGCAGAGGAGAGCTTTGGACAGGGGAGCAGAGGAGAGCTTTGGACAGGGGTGCCTAGGAGAGCTTTAGACAGGGGCTCAGAAGAGAGCTTTGACAGGGGAGTAGAGGAGAGCTTTGGACAGGGGAGCAGAGGAAATCTTTGGACAGGGGAGCAGAAGAGAGCTTTGGACATGGGAGTAGAGGAGAGCTTTGGACAGGGGAGCAGAGGAAATCTTTGGACAGGGGAGCAGAAGAGAGCTTTGGACAGGGGAGCAGAGGAGAGCTTTGGACAGGGGAGTAGAGGAGAGCTTTGGACAGGGGAGCAGAGGAGAGCTTTGGACAGGGGCTCAGAAGAGAGCTTTGGACAGGGGAGTAGAGGAGAGCTTTGGACAGGGGAGCAGAGGAGAGCTTTGGACAGGGGAGTAGAGGAGAGCTTTGGACAAGGGAGCAGAGGAGAGCTTTGTACAGGGGTGCAGAGGATAGCTTTGGACAGGGGAGCAGTGGAGAGCTTTGGACAGGGGAGCAGAGGAGAGCTTTAGACAGGGGCTCAGAAAAGCTTTGGACAGGGGTACAGAGGAGAGCTTTGTACAGGGGTGCAGAGGAGAGCTTTGTACAGGGGTACAGAGGAGAGCTTTGTACAGGGGTACAGAGGAGAGCTTTGTACAGGGGTGCAGAGGAGAGCTTTGGACAGGGGAGTAGAGGAGAGCTTTGGACAGGGGAGCAGAGGAGAGCTTTGGACAGGGGAGCAGAGGAGAGCTTTGGACAGGGGTGCAGAGGAGAGCTTTGGACAGGGGAGCAGATGAGAGCTTTGGACAGGGGAGCAGAGGAGAGCTTTGGACAGGGGAGCAGAGGAGAGCTTTGGACAGGGAAGTAGAGGAGAGCTTTGGACAGGGGAGCAGAGGAGAGCTTTAGACAGGGGTGCAGGGAAGAGCTTTGGAAAGGGGAGCAGAGGAGAGCTTTGGACGGGGGTGCAGAGGAGAGCTTTGGACAGGGGTGCAGAGGAGAGCTTTGGAAAGGGGAGCAGAGGAGAGCTTTGGACAGGGGAGCAGAGGAGAGCTTTGGACAGGGGAGCAGAGGAGAGCTTTGGACAGGGGTGCAGAGGAGAGCTTTGGACAGGGGCTCAGAAGAGAACTTTGGACAGGGGAGTAGAGGAGAGCTTTGGACAGGGGAGCAGAGGAGAGCTTTGGACAGGGAAGTAGAGGAGAGCTTTGGACAGGGGAGCAGAGGAGAGCTTTAGACAGGGGCTCAGAGAAAAGCTTTGGACAGGGGTACAGAGGAGAGCTTTGTACAGGGGTGCAGAGGAGAGCTTTGTAAAGGGGAGCAGAGGAGAGCTTTGGACAGGGGTGCAGGGGAGAGCTTTGGACAGGGGTGCAGGGAAGAGCTTTGGAAAGGGGAGCAGAGGAGAGCTTTGGACGGGGGTGCAGAGGAGAGCTTTGGACAGGGGTGCAGAGGAGAGCTTTGGAAAGGGGAGCAGAGGAGAGCTTTGGACAGGGGAGCAGAGGAGAGCTTTGGACAGGGGAGCAGAGGAGAGCTTTGGACAGGGGTGCAGAGGAGAGCTTTGGACAGGGGCTCAGAAGAGAACTTTGGACAGGGGAGTAGAGGAGAGCTTTGGACAGGGGAGCAGAGGAGAGCTTTGGACAGGGGCTCAGAAGAGAGCTTTGGACAGGGGAGTAGAGGAGAGCTTTGGACAGGGGGGCAGAGGAGAGCTTTGGACAGGGGAGTAGAGGAGAGCTTTGGACAGGGGCTCAGAAGAGAGCTTTGGACAGGGGAGTAGAGGAGAGCTTTGGACAGGGGCTCAGAAGAGACCTTTGGACAGGGGAGTAGAGGAGAGCTTTGGACAGGGGCTCAGAAGAGAGCTTTGGACAGGGGAGTAGAGGAGAGCTTTGGACAGGGGCTCAGAAGAGACCTTTGGACAGGGGAGTAGAGGAGAGCTTTAGACAGGGGCTCAGAGGAGAGCTTTGGACAGGGGAGTAGAGGAGAGCTTTAGACAGGGGCTCAGAGGAGAGCTTTGGACAGGGGAGTAGAGGAGAGCTTTGGACAAGGGTGCAGAGGTGAGCTATGATAGTGTCAGCTCTTTGGATCTCATATTGAGAGTTGACAGCAACAGATTCCAAATGCAAATAGCACACTTGAAATGAACTCTGGACCTTTTATCTGCTCCTTGTAAATGGGATAATGAAGGAATAACACACACCTGGCCATGGAACAGCTGAGCAGCCAATTGTCCCATTACTTTTGGTCCCCTGAAAAGTGGGAGGCACATATACAGACTGTTGTAATTCCTACGCCGTTCACCTGATTTGGATGTAAATACCCTCAAATTAAAGCTGAAAGTCTGCAGTTAAAGCACATCTTGTTTGTTTCATTTCAAATCCATTGTGGTGGTGTATAGAGCCAAAAAGATTAGAATTGTGTCGATGTCCCAATATTTATGGACCTGACTGTATATTTCTGGTGCTGAGTGCATACATGATTAGACTGATGACATCATCTCAGCCTAGGCACGGTACCCAGTGGAGCTTATGGGTGGATTTCAATGGTAAAATGATGTTTTTTATAACATGATACTATTGTTGTGTATTGTGGCAGGTCAGGATTTTTTTCATGCAGATTGTAAAGTTACTGACAGGTTCTCTTGTGCAAAAAGTGTCATCAGCCCACGCGCTCCGGGTCCACGACCCCCCTCCCCCCATCAGACGTCCTCGTGTTCTGTAAAGTCTGCAGATTCAGTAAAAAGGACATTCTGGCAATCAGCGTCTAATCTAAGAAAATGGAAAATCTATAGTTACAAATGAATTTACTGCAATGACTTGTGCAGACTTCCTAATGAAGAGTTCCCAGAATCTCTCATCGTCTTCTTGCCTAGACTCGTGTCTCCCTGTGATGGGAAAAAAAAATAAAAAATAATTCTATAGACAGCGCTGAGCGTCCGCACACAACGGCCGCAAGAAAAAATCAGATTTTACAGATCGACTCCTTAAACATCGCAGCTTCAATATACAGGAGCATCTCATTCATTGTAATTCAATTGGAAAAGGTGAGACTCGTATATTTTATATGGATACACAGAGTGATAGATTTCAAGCATTTCCTTTTTTTTTTTTAAATTTCTGTGATTATGGCTTACAGCGAGTGACGACCCAAAATTCAATATCTCCGAAAATTAGAATATTACATAAGACCAATAAAAAAAAAAAAAAAAAGAATTTTTTTATTTTTAATCAGATCCTTTTGATCGCAGCCGCTGCCCATCGCTGCCCATCAGTGCCACCTCATCAATGCTACCCATCAGTGCGCCTATCAGGTGGCACTGATATGCGGCACTGATGAGCACTGATAGGCAGCACTGATGAGTGGCACTGGTGGGCACTGATGTGGTGACACTGATGGGCACTGATGAGGCGGCACTTATGGGCACTTATTAGGTGGCACTGATGAGGAGTCACGAATATGCTGCACTTATGGGCACTGATAGGTGGCACTGATATGTGGCACTGTTGAGCACTATCAGTGCCCATAAGTGTGGCATATCCGTGCCTCCTCATCAGTGCCACCTAATCAGTGCCCATCAGTGCTGTCTCATCAGTGCCACCTCATCAGTGCCTATAAGTGCCGCCTCATCAATGCCCACCAGTGCCACCCATCAGTGCGCCTACCAGGTGGCACTGATATGCGGCACTGATGAGCACTGATAGGCAGCACTGATGGGTGGCACTGGTGGGCACTGATGAGGTGGCACTGATAAAGCGGCACTTATGGGCACTGATTAGGTGGCACTGATGAGGAGGCACGAATATGCTGCACTTATGGGCACTGATAGGTGGCACTGATATGTGGCACTGATGAGCACTATCAGTGCCCATAAGTGCGGCATATTCGTGCCTCCTCATGAGTGCCACCTAATCAGTGCCCACCAGTGAAGGGGAAAAATTACTTATTTACAAAATTTACTGACAGAAACAAAGAAAACCTTTTTTTTTTTTTTCAAAATTTTTGGTCTTTTTTTTTTTCTTTTTAGGAAAAAATAAAAAACCCAGGAGTGATTAAATACCCCCAAAATAAATCTCTATTTGTGTGAAGAAAATTATAACAATTTCACATGGTTACAGTGTAGCACGACCGCGCAATTGTCATTCAAAGTGCGACAGCGCTGAAAGCTGAAAAATGGCCTGGGCAGGATGGGGGTGTAAGTGCCCCGGTACTGAGGTGGTTAATGAGCCCTTCCTCTTCTATTAGGAGTTCTCATGGACAGCCGAGCCCCTCATCACTCATGCCACTCCCAGTGTCTATGTTTGGTTCTCCTGTATTGTCTTACTCTCGTGACATGGCGACCTTTATCGATACCCGATGCCAGTTGGCCGCAGTGGAAAGGGTTAAGTGGATGTTGCCTCTTTCTAACCCCCCCCCCCCCCCTTTGTCACCATGGAGGCAAAACAACAACAGTAAACGGATCTGCCCCCAAAACCTAAGAGGAATGGCACAAGCTGAATCTCTGTAATTTGTTCCGTAAGTGCTTTGACCCCAGGTTAGCCCCATGTGACATGGACGGATGTGTCTTTCAAGAGAGGCATGGCAGCCGGATTCCCGAGCTCGTGTCTCCATTACCTCTTTTATAGAGCGGTGGGCTGCCAGGGACCTCGGGTTTCAGGGTGGTCTCTAATCTCTACATCCTCCTGGTAATGGCTCAGAATCCTCGAACAGATTAGGATAACCAATGTGGGCTCTCCGAGTTTAGGAGGAAAGATATGGAGACCATACCATTATGTTTAATGTAGAGCTCTGCCAAGATAAAAAATTACCAAAATCACCGATCAGACATCACTTTATGACCAACCACCTAATACTCAGTAGGTCCCCCTTTTGCTGCCAAAACAGCCCTGCCCCCAGCCAGGCTTGGACCCCACAAGTCCTCTGAAGGTACGCTGTGGTATCTGGCACCAAGCCTTCCGTAGCAGATCCTTTAAGTCCTGTAAGTTGCGAGGTGGGGCCTCCATGGATCGGACTTGATTTTCCAGCACATCCCACAGATACTCGATTGGATTAAGATCTAGATAATCTGGAGGCCAAGTCCACACCTCAAACTCCTTGTTGAGTTCCTCAAACCCTTCTTGACTAATTCTTGCAGTGTGGCAGGGAATATTATCCAGCTGAAAGAGGTCCCTGCCATCAGGAAATGCAGTTTCCATGAAGGGGTGTACTTAGTCACCAAAAATGTATAGGTAGGTGGTACATGTCACATCCACATGAATGGCAGGAGCCAAGGTTTCCCAGCAGAACCTTCTTCCAGAAGCGCATTTGTGAGGTCAGGCACTGATGTTGGGTGAGAAGGCTTGGCTTGCAGTTTCCGCTCTAATTCATCCCAAAGGTGTTCTATCCGGTTGAGGTCAGGACAGTCAAGTTCCTCCACCCCAAACCTGCTCCTCCATGTCTTTATGGACCTTGCTTTGTGCACTGGTGCGCAGTCATGTTGGAACAGGAAGGGGCCGTCCCCAAACTGTTCCCACAAAGTTGGGAGCATGAAATTGTCCAAAATGTCTTGGTATGCTGACGCCTTAAGAGTTCCCTTCACTGGAACTAAGGGCCCAAGCCCAACCCCTGAAAAACAAACCCCACATCATAATCCCCCCTCCACCAAATGGTTTGGACCAGTGCACAAAGCAAGGTCCATAAAGACATGGATGAGCGAGTTTGGGGTGAAAGAACTTGACTGACCTCAACCCGATAGAACACTTTTGGGATGACATGAAGCGGAGGCTGCGAGCCAGGCCTTCTCAAGTTCCTCCACCCCAAACTCGCTCATCCATGTCTTTATGGACCTTGCTTTGTGCACTGGTCCAAACCATTTGGTGGAGGGGGGATTATGGTGTGGGGGGGGATTATGGTGTGGGGAGGGGTTTGTTTTTCAAGGGTTGGACTCGGCCCCTTAGTTCCAGTGAAGGGAACTCTTAAGGCGTCAGCTTACCAAGACATTTTGGACAATTTCATGCTCCCAACTTTGTGGGAACAGTTTGGGGATGGCCCCTTCCTGTTCCAACATGACTGCTCACCAGTGCACAAAGCAAGGTCCATCAAGACATGGATGAGCGAGTTTGGGGTGGAGGAACTTGACTGTCCTGACCTCAACCCGACAGAACACTTTTGGAATGAATTAGAGCGGAGACTGTGAGCCAGGCCTTCTCGTCCGACATCAGTGCCTGACCTCACAAATGCTCTTCTGGAAGAATGGTCAAACATTCCCATAGACACCCTCCTAAACCTTGTGGACGGCCTTCCCAGAAGAGTTGAAGCTGTTATAGCTGCAAAGGGCGGGGCCAACTCAATATTGAACCCTACGGACTAATGCCCCGTACACACGATCGGACATTGTTCGGACATTCCGACAACAAAATCCATCGGAATTTTTTCCCGACGGATTTTGGGCCAAACTTGTCTTGCATACACACGGTCGCACAAAGTTGTCGTAAAATCCGATCGTTCTGAACGCGGTGACGTAAAACACATACGTCGGGACTATAAACGGGGCAGTAGCCAATAGCTTTCGTCTCTTAATTTATTCCGAGCATGCGTGGCAGTTTGTGCATCGGATTTGTGTACACGGAATTTAAACGATCGGATTTCGTTGTCGGAAAATTTTATATCCTGCTCTCAAACTCTGTGTGTCGGAAATTCCGACGGAAAAAGTCAGACGGAGCCCACACACATGATCGGAATTTCCGACAACGCAATCGCACTTTTTTTCCCGTCGGAAAATCCGACCGTGTGTACGGGGCATTAGACTGGGATGCCATTAAAGTTCATGTAAAGGCAGGCGTCCCAATACTTTTGACAATATAGTGTATGTGAACGGAGCCAAAAAAAAAAAATCACTGACCCCCACCCTCCTTCTTTTGCATTTCACCAAAATCTCCCGATTTTCGCCTAAATTTGGGGAAATGGTAGATCTCAGTTTGGCACATCCCCTAACAGCCAGGCAAGTAGCATTTTCAGGAATATCCCAAAATCGGCGCCTTATTTAGTGTCCGCGGGATCAGTTCCTATTAACCCCTTATGTGTCGTCCCCTTCCCCCCCCCCCCCCCCCCGCGCGCGGTCCTAACTTGTCAGCACACCGGCCCAATCCATCCCTCCGCATTTTGACGGACAGCTTGTTCCGAAAGGTGCGAACCGCTGACAGCGATAACCTCAATATTTGTCCATCTCACCCAAAAAAAAAACGCAACGTTAAGTTTACTTTTGGCAGGCGGCGGCTCTTTGTGACACCGTTAATGTGTTCCTTTTGGCAGCCGGCGCAGAAAAACTGACAGACTTGTTGAGAAAGAGACGCAGGCCCAGCTGTTTCCTGCTTCCTCCGAAAAGTGATTTACGGGCCTTGTAAGAAAAAGAACAATGGCAGCTCTTCCAAATATTTGCAGCAGAAAAAAAAAAAAATCTCCCGTCTGCGCTAAAGCCATAAAAACGGACTTGTTAGTCGGTAAAATAACCTTTTTTTCGAAAATTATCACCTCCATCCTAGACGCTCACAAATCAGCCTGCTGGTTATTTATTTTATTTTTTTTAATTTTTAATTTTTTTTTCCCCCTAAGTAATCATGTTTTAAAAATTTCCACAAGTATGTTCTACCGCGGCCCCGCCGAGATTAAGAATGAAATGCTGAGAGGCGGACGCCAAAAAAAAAAAAAAAATGGCGGTTTATAGGTGAAGTTCTGTCTGATGGCAGAGAAATGGTGAGATTTCCTCCAGGGCTGCGATCCTTTTCATGAGTTGGGATTTGAGGGATTTTTATTTTATTTTTTTATGTCTGGGCGGAATAGTTATTTTTAACGCTTTTGCCTAAAGAAGACGAGAGCGCGGGGTGGAAGTGTTGAAACCACATCAAGACGACGAGGAAGTGAAAAGGCAGCCCAAATTTTTTATTTTTTTTTTCGTTACAATGTGGCAAAAACAAAAAAAGGGAGGGGATTCCGCCATTAAAAAAAAAATAAAAAATTGCCAGTTTCTTTTCCATTTTCTGTGTATTTTTTTTTTTGTAGACTCTGAGCCATCTTGGTTTAAAGTAGATCTAAACCCAATGACTAAAATCTCCTATGAGGTTTAATATGTCATTTCTAAACTTGTTTTCAATCTTCTGAAATCTGCAGCTTTTATTAATTAATTCATAATTTAATAAAATTAATTAATTTAATTAATTATTTATTATTAGCTTTTATTACTTACCCCCCCCCCCCTCCTGCCCAGGCCAACTTTCAGCTTTCAGCGCTGTCGCTGTTTAAATGACAATTGCGCGGTCGTGCTACACTGTACCCAAACAGAATGTTTATCATTTTGTTCCCACGAATAGAGCTTTCTTTTGGTGGTATTTGATCACCTCTGGGTTTTTTTATTTTTTGCTAATTAAACAAATAAAAAGACCTAAAATTTTGAAAAAAAAAGTTTTTCTTTTGTTTCTGTTATAAAATTTTTCTCCTTCACTGATGGGCACTGATAAGGCGGCACCGATGAGGTGGCACTGATGGGCATTGACAATGGGCACTGGTAGGCGGCACTGATGGGCATTGATAGGCAGCACTGATGGGCACTCATGGGTGACACTGTTGGTCAATGATGGGCACTGATAGGTGACACTGGTGGGCACTGAAAGGCTGCACTGGTGGGTACTTATGGGTCGCACTGATAGGCGGCACTGCTGGGCACTGGTAGGTGGCACTGTTGGGTGGCACTGATATGCAGCACTCATGGGCATTGATAGGCAGCACTGATGGGCACTCATGGGTGGCACTGGTGGGAAATGATGGGCACTGATAGGTGACACTGGTGGGCACTGAAAGGCTGCACTGGTGGGTACTTATGGGTGGCACTGATAGGTGGCACTCCTGGGCAGTGATGGGCACTGATAGGCGGCACTGATGGGCACTGGTAGGTGGCACTGATATGCAGCACTCATGGGCATTGATAGGCAGCACTGATGGGCACTCATGGGTGGCATTAGTGGGCAATGATGGACATTGATAGGTGACATTGATGGGCACTGAAAGGCTGCACTGGTGGGTACTTATGGGTGGCACTGATAGGCAGCACTGCTGGGCACTGATAGGCGGCACTGATGGGCACTGATACGTGGCACTGATGGGCACTGATAGGCATCACTGATGGCACTGGCAGGCATTGGGGATGGGTACTGATTGTAAGCTGCCTGGGCACTGATTGGCATTTCCCTTGTGGTCTAGGGTGGCATACCTGATGGTCCAGTGTGGTGGCAATCCCTGGTGGTCCTGGCGACATCTTGGTGGTCTAGGATGGGGGGGCTGCGCTGATAAACAATCAGCACAGACCCCCCCCCCCGTCAGGAGAGCAGCCGATTGGCTCTCCTCTACTCATGTCTGTCAGACGCGAGTGAGGAAAAGCCGATCAACGGCTCTCCCTGTCTATGGCTGATCACGTGGTAAAGAGCCTCCGTCAGAGACTTTTTACCGAGAACGGTGTAGCAGTGTGTCGGACTGACACACCACACTACCGATCACCGCGGGCGCGCGAGAGCGGTCGTTCTGGAGGCCCGTCATATGACGTCCACCCTGAACGAGAGCCGCGCCGCCCAGCCGTCATTTGACGACCGGTGGGCAGGAAGTGGTTAACAAATTGACCTTTGGAAGCTGTACCCAAATAAAATCGATGTCCTTTTTTTCCCCCACAAATAGAACTTCTTTTTGTGGTATTTGATCACCTCTGCATTTTTTTGGCTATAAAAAAAAAAAAAGGCAGACAATTTGAAAAAAAAGAAAACATTTTTTTTTTTACTTTCTGATATAAAACCTATTCGATGAACTCCCTCCCACTCATGATTCAAGCATTTAAAAAAAAAATTCCCATTCTTCTCTTTTAATGCAGAGAGAATATTTATTTGATGAACTTCATGCACACCAGAAACCTAAACACTACTTGCTGGGCAAAAAAGTCATCAGCTGTCAAAAGGGGTTACCCGCTGACAGCTGAATGTAAAAACAATTGCCGGTAATTAATAATTGTGAAAAAAAAAACAGAGTGGGGGTCCCCCCCAATCCATACTGGGCCCTTCAGGTCTAATATAAATTTTAAGGGGAGCCCCACGCCAAGTTTAAAAAAAAAAGGCATGGGGACCCCCCAAATTAATGCCAGACCCTTATAAAAGCATGCAAGCATGCAGCCTGGTAGGCCAGGAAAGGGGGGGTGAGCTAGCCCCCCCCCCGCTCCTGAACCATACCAGGTCACATGACCTCAACATGAGGGGGGGGGGCTCTGCCCCCTCCCCTAAAGCACCTTGTACCTATGTTGATGGGGACAAGGGCCTCTTCCCCACAACCCTGGCCGGTGGTTGTGGGGGTCTGCGGGCAGGGGGCTTATCGGAATATGGATGCCCCCTTTAATAAGGGGAGCCCCCAGATCCTGCCCCCCCCCATTTGAATGAGTAGAGGGTACCCCTACTGATTCACTAAAAAATGTTGGCAGTTCTTTTCATGTTCCTTATTTTAAAAACAAAAAGAACAATGTCCCTCGGTGTAGATCCATCGTCAATTCCGATGCCCACTAATGCCCACGGCCACAGTCGCCACCACGGTTTGTGATTAGGGGAAGCGCTGCACTGTTATTTATGAATTATGTAGTAATAAGGGGGGAGGGGGTCCCCTTTGTACCCTCCTATGTCTGCCGCCACCGCCGCCGCCCTGAAGAAAAAAAAAAAGCCAGCACCCGAGGAAGGCTGCCGGTGCCTGACAGCTATAAGAGTTACAATACGTACATCTGTGATTGGGGGAAGTGCTACACTGTTATTTATAAATCACACTCACCGGCCACTTTATTAGGTACACCTGTTCAATTGCTTGGTAACACAAGTTGCTAACCAGCCAATAACATGGCAGCAGCTCAATGCATTTAGGCATCAAGACGTGGTGAAAACGACTTGCTGAAGTTCAAACCAAGAAAGGTGATATAAGTGACTTTGAATGTGGCGTGGGTTGTTGGTGGCAGACGGGCCGGTCTGAGTATTTCTGGGGTTTTCATACACAACCATCTCTCGGGGTTTACAGAGAATGGTGGGAAAAAGAGAAAATATCCAGTGAGCGGCAGTTGTGTGGAGGAAAATGCCTTGTTGCGGTCAGAGGAGAATGGGCAGACTGGTTCCAGATGATAGAAAGGCAACAGTAACTCAAATAACCCCTCGTTACATCCAAAATATGCAGAATACCATCTCTGAATGCACAACACATCCAACCTTGGAGCAGATGGGCTACAGCAGCAGAAGACCACACCGGGTGCCACTCCTGTCAGCTAAGAACAGGAAACTGAGGCTACAATTGGCACAGGATCTCCAAAATTGAGAAGATTGGAAAAACGTTGCCTGGTCTGATGAGTCTGGATTTCAGCTCCGACATTCAGATGGTGGGGTCAGAATTTGGCGCATGGATCCATCCTGCCTTGTATCACTGGTTCAGGCTGGTGGTGGGGGGTGTAATGGTGTGGGGGATGGGGTATCACCGGTTCAGGCTGGTGGTGGTGGGGGTGTAATGGTGGGGGGGGGGGATATTTTCTTGGCACACTTTGGGCCCCTTAGTACCAATTGATCATGGTTTATACACCACGGCCTACCTGAGTATTGTTGGTGACCATGTCCATCCCTTTATGACTACAGTGTCCCCATCTTCTGATGGCTCCTTCCAGCAGGATAATGCTCCATGTCACAAAGCTCCAATCATCTCACCACTGGACAATGAGGTCCCTGTCCTCCAATGTCCTCCACACTCACCACATCTCATCTAATAGAAAACGGGAGATCGGCATCATGGATGTGCAGCCAACAAACCTGCAGCAACTGTGTGATGTCATCAGGTCACTATGGAGCAAAATCTCTGAGGAACGTTTCCAACACCTTGTTGTATCTATGCCACCAAGAATGAAGACGAAAGGGGGTCCAACCCGCTACCAGCAAGGGGGACACTTCATAAAGGGGGTCCAACCAGCTACTAGCAAGGGGGACCTCATAATGGGGGTCTAACCCACTACTAGCAAGGGGCACCACAGAAAGGGGGTCCAACCTGCTACTAGCAAGGGGGACCTCATAAAGGGGGTCCAACCAGCTACTAGCAAGGGGGACCTCATAAAGGCGTCCAACCCACTACTAGCAAGGGGCCCCACAGAAAGGGGGTCCAACAAGCTACTAGCAAGGGGCACCTCATAAAGGGGGTCCAACCCGCTACTAGCAAGGGGCACCTCATAAAGGGGGTCCAACCTGCTACTAGCAAGGGGGACCTCATAAAGGGGCTCCAACCCACTACTAGCAAGGGGGACCTCATAAAGGGGCTCCAACCCACTACTAGCAAGGGGCACCACAGAAAGGGGGTCCAACCCGCTACTAGCAAGGGGCACCTCATAAAGGGGGTCCAACCTGCTACTAGCAAGGGGGACCTTATAAAGGGGGTCCAACCTGCTACTAGCAAGGGGCACCTCATAAAGGGGGTCCAACCGCTACTAGCAAGGGGGACCTCATAAAGGGGGTCCAACCTGCTACTAGCAAGGTGGACCTAATAAAGGGGGTCCAACCCGCTACTATCAAGGGGGACCTCATAAAGGGGGTCCAACCCGCTACTATCAAGGGGGACCTAATAAAGGGGGTCCAACCTGCTACTAGCAAGAGGGACCTCATAAAGGGGGTCCAACCCGCTACTAGCAAGGTGTACCTAATAAAGTGTCCGGTGAGTGTATGTAGGAATTAGTGGGTAGGAGTTCCCCTTTTTGCCCCCCCCTGGTCACCCAGACCCTTATCTGCCCACTCCCGGGAGACTTCCCTTCCACCCACGCCCGTATTCATAGACAGCTAAAAATACGTCCAGAAACAAAGACGCACACACACCTTGTGCCATGATGATACAACGTCCCTTGGCACGGCTGGCGCAGACAGATACTCCGAGAACATAAAAATCTATTATGAGGACCAGACAAGTGAAGACGCTCGGCGCACAATGGAAAGTCCGAGGACAAGTCCAGAGAGCCGTAACCACCCAATATTTTCATGTATCCTTTCACCTCTCTGGAAAGATCGCACCTTGTAAATTGTGGCCGGACGCTGAAAATATCCCCAAATTACATTGTTTGGGTCGGAAATTTGCAGCAAGCCGGAGCACCGGAGGAAGCGAGCGTTAACCACGAGGATGCCGGGAAGGAAGCGCTGGAGAAATATCTACATTGCGGCTCTCCTATAACATTCCAGGAGAACAGATAATGGGGGCTTTTCCCTTTAATTCTCATCGGTCCTTCTAACGTTACAATGTATCCAATCACACAGAATTACAGAGATTAATAAACCAGATTTATGGTTCAGTGCGGCATGCTGAGCAACACTTCCAGGTGTTTATTCCCTCTCACAGAGATCACAGGACTCCTCATACAATACAACATCTGCTTTCCTCTCCAGAAGGACAGCACCATCTTTGTTCAGGCATCACCCAGGATCACCATCTACATCCGGGGCTGAGATGCCGGCTCAGAGATGACACAATCATGTAAATCCTGGTGCCTGTGCAGTTCTTGGCTGTGTTCATCAATGTGTGACAAACAGCCCCCTGCTGCAGCCTCTCACCTTGTGATTTGCTACAAAGTTACAATGTACAGTCTGATCACTGGGGGGAGGAGGAGACTGAGGAAATGCTACCTCCTCCTTCTACAAAGTTACAATGTACAGTCTGATCACTGGGGGAGGAGAGACTGAGGGAATGCTTCCTCCTCCTTCTACAAAGTTACAATGTACAGTCTGATCACTGGGGGAGGGGAGACTGAGGAAATGCTTCCTCCTCCTTCTACAAAGTTACAATGTACAGTCTGATCACTGGGGGAGGGGAGACTGAGGAAATGCTTCCTCCTCCTTCTACAAAGTTACAATGTACAGTCTGATCACTGGGGGGAGGAGGAGACTGAGGAAATGCTACCTCCTCCTTCTACAAAGTTACAATGTACAGTCTGATCACTGGGGGAGGAGGAGACTGAGGAAATGCGACTTCCTCCTTCTACTAAGTTACAATGTACAGTCTGATCACTGGGGGAAGGGAGACTGAGGAAATGACTCCTCCTCCTTCTACAAAGTTACAATGTACAGTCTGATCACTGTGGGGGGAGGGGAGACTGAGGAAATGCCTCCTCCTGGTCCACTCTTCTTTACAGATCTTCTCGAAATCCTTAAGGTTTCTTGACTGTCGCTTGGCAACTCGAAGTTTCAGCTCCCTCTATATATTTTCTATAGGATTAAGGTCTGGAGACTGGATAGGCCACTCCATGACCTTCTTGAGCCACTCTTTTGTTGCCTTGGCGGTATGTTTTGGGTCATTGTCATGCTGGAAGACCCATCCATGACCCATCTTCAGTGTTCTGGCTGAGGGTAGAAGGTTCTCATCCAAGATTTTACAATACATGGTCCCGTCCATTGGCCTCTCAATGCGGCAAAGTCGGCCTGTACCTTTAGCATAGAAACAGCCCGAAAGCTTCATGTTTCCACCTCCGTGCTTGTCTGTAGGGATGGTGTTCTTAGGGTCATAGTCAGCATTTTTCTTCCTCCAAACACGGCGAGTTGAGTTAATGCCAAAGAACTCAATTTTGGTCTCATCTGACCACAGCACTTTCTCCCAATCCTTCTCTGAATCATTTAGATGTTCATTGGCAAACTTCAGACAGGCCTGTACATGTGTCTTCTGGAGGAGGGGGACCTTGCGGGGGCTGCAGGATTTCAGTCCATGGCGGCGTATTGTGTTACCAATGGTCTGTTTGGTGACTGTGGTCCCAACGGCCTTGAGATCATTCACAAGCTCCTCCCGTGTAGTTCTGGGCTGATCCCTCACTTTTCTCATGACCACCCTCACCCCATGAGGAGAAATCTTACATGGAGCTCCAGACCGAGGGCGATTGGTGGTTATTTTGTATTTCTTCCCTTTGCGAATAATCGCTCCAACAGTTGTCTCCTTCTCACCAAGCTTCTTGCTGATGGTCTTGTAGCCCATTCCAGCCTTGTGCAGGTCTACAGCCTTGTCCATGATGTCCTTTGACAGCTCTTTGGTCTTCCCCATGATGGTGAGGTATGAATGGAAGAAAGAGATTCTGTGGACAGGTGTCTTTTATACACATAACGAGTCGTTGTTAGGAGAACCTTCTTAACCACTTCCAGTCCGGGCCTTTTCTGGCACTTTTTGTTCACATATAACAAAAATAATTTTTTGCTAGAAAATGACTTGAAACCCCCAAACATTATATATTTTTTTAAAGCATAGGCCCTAGACAATAAATTGGTGGGTTTTGGCAGGTTTTGTATGTCGCACAGTATTTTTCAAACGCAGTTTTTTGGGAAAAAATACACTTTTTTTAAAATCTAATGCAAACAAATCCAATACATAACCCAATTTTTTTGTAAAAAATATAAAAGATGATGTTACTCCGAGTAAATAGATACCAAACATGTCACTCTTTAAAATTGTGCATGCTGTGCAACGGTAACAAACGTAAATTTTACTATCCATAGGCAACGTTTTAAAAGCCTTTACAGATTACCACTTTAGATTTAGGAGGTGTTAGGATTACTGCCCATGATCTGACGTTTGTCTGAGGCTCTAATTGGCTTCAAAAAGGGTGAGCTTGGGGCTCAGAGCATTGCGCCCCAAGCTCACCCACTTGTGTAACATTAGCACAAATTAATATTCGCTATTGTCTACATGCTTCTCCTCCTGGCCAATCAGGAAGCGTTTCTTAAGACCCGATTGTCCGGAAAGGAGAAACTCTTCCAGAACATCCTCTGCTCCAGTGAATGGTCGGTCTCGGTGTCCCCCTATTACCTGGCCCAAGCCAGCTTTTTCTATCTGGGCCCTGGGTCCAGTGCTTCTCCTGCGGGGGGGGGGGGGGGATCCTCTGGAGCTGGGAGCCTGGGGACCAGCCTGATTAGGGCACCGCAAATACTTCCCTACCCATCCTTTCCTCGGGAAAACGGAGCCCAGCAACCAGTGGCAGCCCATAATGCAGGGCGCAGGGGCTCCACCACCCCTAATCCATGTATCCGGGCCCCCTAATCTACATGCAGGGCACCGGTCGCATGGATTCCAATGGGTTTTTTTTTTTGAAGCACGTGATTAGAGCCAGAGGCTCTAATTGGCTTCAAAAAAGGGTGGGCTCGGGGCGCAAAGCACTGCGTCCTGAGCCCACCCAGTTGTGTGACAATAGCAAATTAATATTGGCTATTGTCTTAATAACTCCTGATTCTCCTCCCAGCCAATGAGGAAGCCGGGGTTCCCTCACGCGATTGGCCGAGAGGCGAAGCGATCCTATTGGCCGCCGAAGAGGAGATAGGGTAAGTGTGGGGCTTGGATATAGAAGGCTGAAAGGATCTGTACACACCGGGATAAATGTAATAAATTCTTCTTTTATTTGTAAAAGAGGATCATAGGGTACATAAGACATCACTGGAGTGGTACAACACAGAAGCTGACGCGTTTCACACTTACACAAAGTGCTTACTCATATCGGGGCTTGTGACCGACTGACCAACCGGGGGGGGGGGGTGCGGGGCGTGCTTGTTTCCGGCCCGGCTGGGGGCGGGGGGTTGGCGCCTATGACTGACTGATTGTCCCTATCCCTATGTTTCTATGATTGTCCCCATCCCCCAGCAACTGGACCTACCGGGCGGACACTGAGCTGAGGCTGCACCGACCCGGGGAGCAGGTGAAGGAGGTCCCGACCCCATAGGTGCAAGGCTTTGGACCAATCAGGGCACGGGGAATAGCTGATTGTTAAGGACGCTGGAAAGCCAGCCGCTTTGTCCTTAACATAGGATGAGTCAACGGGCTTCCCCACTGACAGCTGGAGGAAGAAAGAAAAACATTGCCTGCAATACAAAAATGTGAGAAAAAAGAAAAAAAAATGGCATGGGGGTCCCCCCCTCAATCCATACCAGGCGCTTCGGGTCTGGTATGGATTTTAAGGGGAAGCCCATACCAAAAAATTAAAAAAAAAAAAAAGGATATGGGGCCCCCCCTGGAATCCATATCAGACCCGAAGGGTCTGGTGGGGCTTTTAAGGGGAAGCCCATACCTAAAGATAAAAAAAAAAAAAAAAAAAACGGCGTGGGGTCCCCCTTGGGGTCAATACCAGACCCTGGCAGGCCAGCATGGAGCCTGTCTGGCCAGGAAAGTGGGGGGGGATAAGCAAGAGCACCCCCCCTTTTCCCGAACCCTACCAGGCCACATGCCCTCAACATGGGGGGGGGGGTGCTTTGGGGCAGAGGGGGCACCAAACTGCATGGTACTTGCATTTTACACCCGCATGTCAGCAAGCTAAGTGGGGGTGCCTGGCACAGCTGCACATCTACAAAAGGGTTGTGTACTTTTGCACGTTGCAGGAAAAGCACGTGATTTGGGTGGATTCCCGCAATGCACAAGCATGAACGTAGCCTAAGTTATTAAAAAAAATAAATCTTTTATATTTGTTTTTCGACGTTCACCCTTTAAAAAAGGAGGTCAGCTCTTGCTGAGACTTTCTGGAAGTGCTGACGATGTATTGTGATCTCTCCTGACTCCCCGCTGTTTTCTTTCACGCTTTGCAGGCAACGTTTTGTCCAGTTAATAAAACTGCTGACAAGGAGCCTTTACATCCAGCTAATTCCTCATTAATTGGAGCCTTGGCGTTGCGGGGCGGAATGGGGTACGGCCGTTGAAGCGGAGACGCTGCAGTCACCACGTCTAAATCGGGCTTGTCGCTGACAGCGAGGGGGATCGGGTTGTATCTTATTTTCCATTAACAGGTGCTGGCCACCACAATAAATGTCTGGAAAAGTAACATCTGGTAGGACCATCACAAAGCCTTAATAACCTCGTCCGCACAGGAGCCATAAAAAGTGACAGTCGAGGGATTACCGAGCGAAAGAATGGACGCCACAGCGCAGATTTACACCGGACCGCCGATCCTTCCCTAATCTACGTCATTTAAAGGCCCACTCCGAGCAAAACCCATGTTCCAGTTTTTGTGTGGAGCTGTTGGCAGGCCGAATCTTGTCCTGTTTTCTTCCGTTCCCCCCCCCCCCCCCCCCCACACACACACATTTCCCATTTGCACACAAAACAAAACGCTAGAAGTAGATGGAAAAAATTATAAATAATATGAGGGGAAGTCAGACTGTGCAGGGAGGGGCACAAATAAGGGGGACGGGGTTCAAACCCAAAAGGGTTGAAGCAGTCACTATTGCGAGTTCATTTTGACCCACCAGGTCTGATGAGTGGATTTCATGGAGGGAGGAGAGCTGCACTAGAGACCGGGGGGAGCTACACTTGGGGATGGAGATAATCTGTACTGGGGGGGGGCTGTACAGAGATGAGCTGTACTGGTGGGGAGGATCTGTACTGGGGGAGCTGTACTGGTGCTGGGGGAGCTGTACTAAAGAGAGCTGTGCTTGTGCTGGGGGGGGGGGGGGGGCTATACTGGAGGGAGCTGTGCTTGTGCTGGGTATTCTGTACTGCAGGGGGGGTTGCTGTACCGATGGGGGAGATCTGCACTGGTGGGGGGATCTCTGCATGGGGAAGCTGTACTGGTATGATTTGCACTGGGGGATATATTCTTGGGGAGATGTACTGGGGGTGTGATCTGCACTGTGGGGGGATCTTTACTTGGAGGAGCTGTACTGGGGTGATCTTTACTAGGGGGGGGGGTTCTGTACTGGGGGGTAAGCTGTACTGGTGCTGGGGGATCTGTATTTGGGGGGAGATGTACTGGGGGTATCTGTACTGGTGAGGGAAATTTTACTTGGAAGAGATGCACTGGGGTGATCTGTACTGGGGGTAAGCTTTACTGGTGCTGGGGGGAGCTGTACTAGTGGGGGGGGGGATCTGTACTGGGGTAAGATGTACTGGTGCTGGGGGATCTGTATGTATTAGGAGGGTGATGTACTGGGAGGTATCTGCATTGGTGAGGGGTATTTTACTTGGTGGGTCGATCTGTACTGGGTGTAAGCTTTACTGGTGCTGGGGGGAGATGTACTAGTGGGGGGGGGGGTCTGTACTGGGGGTAAGCTTTACTAGTGCTGGGGGGAGCTGTACTGGGGGTAAGCGGAACTGGTGGTGGGGGATCTGCATTTGGGGGGAGCTGTACTGGGGGTGTCTGTACTGGTGAGGGGAATTTTACTTGGAGAATACTGGGGTGATCTGTACTGGTGGGGGGGGGATCTGTACCGGGGGCAAACTGTGCCGGTGCTGGGGGATATGTACTGGGGGGTTCTGTACTGGTAGGGGGAACTTTATTGGAAGAGCTGTACTGGGGTAATCTGTACTGGTGGGGGAATCTGTACTGGGGTAAGCTGTACTGGTGCTGGGGGATCTGAATTTGGGGAGAGCTGTACTGGTGGGGGGGAACTTTACTTGGAGGAGCTGTACTGGGGTGATCTGTACTGGGGGTAAGCTGTAATGGTGGTGGGGGATCTATATTAGGGGGGGATATGTACTGGGAGGATCTGTACTTGAGGGGAGGGGAGATCTCTACTAGGGGCAAATCTGTACTGGCTGTATTGGGCAGGGGGAGGATCTGTAGTGTGGGGAGCTGTACAAGAAGGATTTGTACTGGTGGGGTTATCTGTACTGGGGGCAACTGTACTGGCTGTGACCGTTGGTCCTTTGACATTAAACACTGTTGTTATGGCAGATGATAGCTGCCATAACCCCCCGAATTTTCTTGAACAACGGGCGGTCTGCTTTACGATTAAAGTGGTCTTCGCGGCGGATTCGCCGCAAGATCACTTTTATCAGTGGCGGGAGAGGTGCCCACCCCCATCCCGCCGCGTCTCTGTCAGTAACGGCAAAGACGATCGGGTCCTTTCCCAAGCTTGGCACTAAGTCGAGTGAGGAAATGATGGCCCACCCACTCGACTCAATACCATTGGATGACGGAAGTGACGTCAAACATCACTTCCGCCCAATGGCCTTTTTTTTTTATTGGGAAAAAAACCTACTTTTTTCTTTTTTATTGCTTTTAGGTGTAAACGTAAGATCTGAGGTCTTTTTGGCCCCAGATCTCACAATAAAGAGGACCTGTCATGTTTATTTCTATTACAAAGGACGTTTGCATTCCTTGTAATAGGAATAAAAGTGATCCAAATTTTTTTTTTCAAAGGACAGTGTAAAAATAAAAAATAAGAAGTAAAATAAATAAGAAAAAATAAATAAAATTGAAAGCGCCCCGTCCCTCTCAGTTTGCGTGCAGAAGCGAACGCATATGTAAGTCGCGCCTACACATGCAAACGTTCTTCAAACCGCACATGTGAGGTATCGCCGCGATCGTTAGAGTGAGAGCAATAATTCTAGCACAGGACCTCCTCTGTAACTCAAAACTGGTAACCTGTAGAATTTTTTTAAACGTTGCCTATGGAGATTTTTAAGTGCCAAAGTTTGTCACCACTCCACAAGTGGGCGATATTATGAAGCGTGACATGTTGGGTATCAATTTACTCGGCGTAACATCATCTTTCACAATATAGAAAGAAATTTGGCTAACTTTACTGTGTTCTTTTTTTTTTAATTCAAAAAAGCATATTTTTTCCCCAAAAATTGCGTTTTGTAAGACCGCTGTGCAAATACGGTGTGACATAAAGTATTGCAACGACCGCCATTTTATTCTCTAGGGTGTCTGAAAAAAAAATATAATGTGTGGTGGTTCTAAGTCATTTTTTAGCAAAAAAAAAAAAAAAGATTTTAACTTGTAAACAACAGATGTCAAAAATAGGCGTGGTCCTTAAGTGGTTAACCACTTTCCGCCGGCCTATAGCTCAATGACGGCCGGCGGTGGTTCAGTTATCCTGACTGGGTGCCATATGACGCCCAGCAGGGCAACAAGCCAGCGCGCGCGCGCGCCCGCAGGGCCGCGCAGCGCAGCGATCCGTGGCGTGGTGTGTCAATCTGACACACTGCAACTTCGATCGAGGTAAAGAGCCTCTGACGGAGGCTCTTTAAGACATGATCAGCTGTGTCCAATCACATGTATCAAATATGAAAGACGCAAGTAGAGGAGAGCCGATCGGCTGCTCTCCTGACAGGGGGGTCTGCATTGATTGTTTGATTATTATCCCACCCAGGGCCACCAGGGATGCCCACCAATGACCACCAGGGATGCCAATCAGTGCCCATAAATGATGCCAATCATTGCCCATCATAAATGCCTGCCAGTTTCTCCTCATCAGTGCAGCCTTTCAGTGCCCATCAGTGCCACCTTTGAGTGCTCATCAGTGCTCATCAGTACTGCATATTAGTGCCCATCATCAGTGCCACCTCATCAGTGCCACCTTATCAGTGCCACCTTATCAGTGCCCATTAGTGAAGGAGAAAAGTTACAGTATTTATTGGCGTATAATACGCACATTCATTTTAAGAGGGAAGTTTCAGGAAAAAAACTTAAATTTTAAATAAGGAACTTTGAAGCAAAAAAAGGGTCAGTGCCCATTTGCAGCCTCACAAGTGCCATCAATGCAGCCTCATTTGTCCACATCAATGCAGCCTCGCCATTGCCATCAATGCAGCAGCCTCGCCATTGCTTTCAATGCAGCAGCTTTGCCATTGCCATCAGTGCAGAAGCCTCACCATTGCCTTCAATGCAGCAGCCTCGCCATTGCCATCAATGCAGCAGCCTCACCATTGCCATCAATGCAGCAGCCTCACCATTGCCTTCAATGCAGCAGCCTCGCCATTGCCATCAGTGCACAGCCTCACCATTGCCTTCAATGCAGCAGCCTCACCATTGCCATCAATGCAGCAGCCTCACCATTGCCATCAATGCAGCAGCCTCACTATTGCCTTCAATGCAGCAGCCTCACCATTGCCATCAGTGCAGCAGCCTCACCATTGCCTTCAATGCAGCAGCCTCGCCATTGCCATCAATGCAGCAGCCTTGCCATTGCCATCAATGCAGCAGCCTCGCCTTTGCCAAAAATGCAGCAGCCTCACCATTGCCATTAATACATCAGCCTCACCATTGCCTTCAATGCAGCAGCCTCGCCATTGCCATCAATGAAGCAGCCTCACCATTGCCAAAAATGCAGCAGCCTCACCATTGCCATCAGTCCAGCCTGATCGATGCCCATCTGCAGCTCAGAGGGGTCAGGGAGGGGGGGCGGGACAGGCACCAACAGATTACATACAGTGAGAATTTCCTGTGGTAGACAGAACAGTCGTCCAATGGTGGCCCAGGAGACGGGACTTCCTATTACAGAGGCCGCCAATAAACAGGAGATTCTCACTGTATGTAAGTATCGGCGTATAAAACGCCATCGCCATTTGCACCCGATTTTTATGGTGAAAAGGTGCGTGTTATACGAAAATAAATACAGTACTTATTTACAAAATCTTATGACAGAAACAAAGAAAAACTTTTTTTTTTCTAGATTTTCGGTCTTTTTTTATTTGTTTAGCAAAAAATAAAAACCGCAGAGGTGATAAAATACCACCAAAATAAAGCTCTATTTGTGGTAAGAAAATAATAAAAACTTGGTTTGGGTACAGAGCTGCATGACCGCGCAATTGTCATTTAAAAAGCGCCAGCGCTGAAAGCTGAAAACTGTCCTGGGCAGGCCGGGGGTGAAAGTGGCCGGTACTGAAGGGGTTAAATGAAGTCTTCATCAAACCCGATGCCGGTTCCCTTCCTTCCTGTGTTGGCCTCTCGCTGGTTAAACTGGGATTTGCCGCGGACGAAGCGGCTCTCCCGCACAGTAGCACATCACATCATTTTCCTGTCTATGCGTCCAAAAAAGCGCTCTTCTCTTCCCTCGGCGATTGCCGGCCTGGAAAGATTTAAGCACAGTCTGGACCCCGGGCATCCAAGGAAAAACATCCATCAGGGCGTGTCGGCATCTTGGATGAAGGCGTCTGATGAAGACACGGGACGACCGGCTGCCATACAGCTCAGGAGCCGCACGTCCCCGCCGCCGCGTCGGCCAGCCGGCGTCCCGTGCCAGATCATGGGCATGCTGGAACTTGTAGATCCCCAATGGGCTGAGGAGTGGAGGCGGCCGGAGTCTGGTATTGTCTGTGAAAAATCCGCTCCAACAAAGGATCCATACACCATCCATACACTGAGATTATGCTGCAGGCGTTTCTCGGCGTGGGACCGGTCCGCTCCGGGCGTGGATGCTTAAGGAACATTAAAGGATCACATGAATACATGGATGACTCTTCATGGTAGTCAGCAGCAGAAGAAAACATAAACTACATTCAAATGTTGTCCCTGTTCTCCAGTCCAGTGACTGTGCCTAGGCTGAGATAATATCATCAGTCTGCTGCAGGCAGGAGGAAGCATTTCCTCAGTCTCCCCTCCCCCAGTGATCAGACTGGACAGTGTAACTTTGTAGAAGGAGGAGGAAGCATTTCCTCAGTCTCCCCTCCCCCAGTGATCAGACTGGACAGTGTAATTTTGTAGAAGGAGGAGGAGGCATTTCCTCAGTCTCCCCCCTCCTCCCCCCAGTGATCAGACGGTACATTGTTACTTTGTAGAAAGAAGAAGAAGCATTTCCTCAGTCTCCCCTCCCCCCAGTGATCAGACTATACATTGTAACTTTGTAGAAGGAGGAGGATCATTTCCTCAGTCTCCCCTCCCCCAGTGATCAGACTGTACATTGTAACTATGTAGAAGGAGGAGGAGGCATTTCCTCAGTCTCCCCTCCCCCAGTGATCAGACTGTACATTGTAACTTTGTAGAAGGAGGAGGAAGCATTTCCTCAGTCTCCCCTCCCCCAGTGATCAGACTGTACATTGTAACTATGTAGAAGGAGGAGGAGGCATTTCCTCAGTCTCCCCTCCCCCAGTGATCAGACTGTACATTGTAACTTTGTAGAAGGAGGAGGAAGCATTTCCTCAGTCTCCCCTCCCCCAGTGATCAGACTGTACACTGTTACTTTGTATAAGGAGGAGGAAGCATTTCCTCAGCCTCCCCCCCCCCCCCAGTGATCAGACTGTACTTTGTAACTTTGTAGAAGGAGGAGGAGCATTTCCTCAGTCTCCCCTCCCCCAGTGATCAGACTGTACATTGTAACTTTGTAGAAGGAGGAGGCGGCATTTCCTCAGTCTCCCCTCCCCCAGTGATCAGACTGTACATTGTAACTTTGTAGAAGGAGGAGGCGGCATTTCCTCAGTCTCCCCTCCCCCAGTGATCAGACTGTACATTGTAACTTTGTAGAAGGAGGAGGAAGCATTTCCTCAGTCTCCCCTCCCCCAGTCATATAGTTACATAGTTACATAGTAGGTGAGGTTGAAAAAAGACACAAGTCCATCAAGTCCAACCTATGTGTGTGATTATGTGTCAGTATTACATTACATATCCCTGTATATTGCAGTCATTCAGGTGATTATCTAATAGTTTCTTGAAGCTATCAATGCTCCCCGCTGAGACCACCGCCTGTGGAAGGGAATTCCACATCCTTGCCGCTCTTACAGTAAAGAACCCTCTACGTAGTTTAAGGTTAAACCTTTTTTCTTCTAATTGTAATGAGTGGCCACGAGTCTTATTAAACTCTCTTCTGCGAAAAAGTTTTATCCCTATTGTGGGGTCACCAGTACAGTATTTGTAAATTGAAATCATATCCCCTCTCAAGCGTCTCTTCTCCAGAGAGAATAAGTTCAGTGCTCGCAACCTTTCCTCATAACTAAGATCCTCCAGACCCTTTATTAGCTTTGTTGCCCTTCTTTGTACTCGCTCCATTTCCAGTACGTCCCTCCTGAGGACTGGTGCCCAGAACTGGACAGCATACTCCAGGTGCGGCCGGACCAGAGTCTTGTAGAGCGGGAGAATTATCGTTTTATCTCTGCAGTTGATCCCCCTTTTAATGCCAATATTCTGTTTGCTTTGTTAGCAGCAGCTTGGCATTGCATGCCATTGCTGAGCCTATCACCTACTAGGACCCCCAGGTCCTTTTCCATCCTAGATTCCCCCAGAGGTTCTCCCCCCAGTCTATAGATTGCATTCATATTTTTGACACCCAAATGCATTATTTTACATTTTTCTACATTGAACCTCATTTGCCATGTAGTCGCCCACCCCATTAATTTGTTCAGGTCTTTTTGCAAGATTTCCACATCCTGCGGAGAAGTTATTGCCCTGCTTAGCTTAGTATCGTCTGCAAATATAGAGATGGAACTGTTTATCTCATCCTCCAGGTCATTTATGAACAAATTAAATAGGATTGGTCCCAGCACAGAACCCTGGGGGACCCCACTACCCACCCCTGACCATTCTCCCCATTTATCACCACCCTCTGAACAAGCCCTTGTAGCCAGTTTTCAATCCATGTACTCACCCTATGGTCCATGCCAACGCACCTTATTTTGTACAGTAAACGTTTATGGGGAACTGTGTCAAATGCTTTTGCAAAATCCAGATACACCACGTCTACGGGCCTTCTTTTATCTAGATGGCAACTCACCTCCTCATAGAAGGTTAATAGATTGGTTTGGCAAGAACGATTCTTCATGAATCCATGCTGATTACTGCTAATGATATCATTCTTATTACTAAAATCTTGTATATAGTCCCTTATCATCCCCTCCAAGAGTTTACATACTATTGATGTTAGGCTAACTGGTCTGTAATTCCCAGGGATGTTTTTTGGGCCCTTTTTAAATATTGGTGCTACATTGGCTTTTCTCCAATCAGCTGGTACCATTCCAGTCAATAGACTGTCTGTAAAAATTAGGAACAACGGTCTGGCAATCACCTGACTGAGTTCCCTAAGTACCCTCGGATGCAAGCCATCTGGTCCCGGTGATTTATTAATGTTAAGTTTCTCAAGTCTAATTTTAATTCCGTCCTCTGTTAACCATGGAGGTGCTTCCTGTGTTGTGTCATGAGGATAAACACTGCAGTTTTGGTTACTGAAGCCCCCCGATTCACTCGTGAAGACTGAGGAGAAGAATAAATTCAATACCTCTGCCATCTCCCCATCCTTTGTAACCAGATGTCCTTCCTCATTCTTTATGGGGCCAATATGGTCTGTCCTCCCTTTTTTACTGTTTACATACTTAAAGAATTTCTTGGGATTTTTTTTGCTCTCCTCCGCTATGTGTCTTTCATGTTCTATCTTAGCCATCCTAATTGCACCCTTACATTTCTTATTGCATTCTTTATAAATTCTGAATGCTGTGGATGATCCCTCAACCTTGTATTTTTTGAAGGCCTTCTCCTTTGCTTTTATATGCATTTTTACATTGGAGTTAAGCCATCCAGGATGTTTGTTCGATCTTTTAAATTTATTACCCAATGGGATACATTGGCTAATGCCCTTATTTAATATGCTCTTAAAGCAAACCCATCTCTCCTCTGTATTCTTTGTTCCTAATATTTTATCCCAATTTATGCCTTTTAGCAAGGTTTGTAGTTTAGGGAAGTTGGCTCTTTTGAAATTCAGTGTCTTTGTGTTCCCTTCATGTCTCCTATTTGTGTGATTTATACTGAAACTAATTGACCTGTGATCGCTGTTACCTAAATTGCCCCGTATTTCCACATCTGTTATCAGGTCTGTATTGTTGGTAATCAGTAGATCTAGTAATGTTTTATTTCTAGTTGGTGTGTCTACCATCTGACCCATAAAATTGTCCTGCAAGACATTAAGGAACTGGCGAGCGAGTCATTTCAGTTCACTTTCTTATTTGTCATCTAATGTAATCTCTATGTTGAGGGGCCCTGAACTTGAAGTTCCCCGGGTCCCCCCAAGGTCTGCTCCTATGGAGAGGATTGATTTACCCATATAAGGCGATGTCTGGCATACTAAGCCTTATTTACAGGGAGACAATCACACATGAAATACAGTGGGGGGAGGGGGGTGAAGTGGAGGGTAGAAGTGGGGAAGCTGTTGATTCTGGTTGGTCTAAGGATGATATGAAGTGGTTGGAGGATAAAAGGAGGAGGGGTAAGTACTGCATCCTCTATGGATGATGAGTGCCAGGGTGCAATGAAGCGCGCTGGTTCTCCAGGGAGAGGGAGTAGTCAGGCTAAGAAACGGCTGCCTCAACTACCCTTATAGCAGTTCCCACTCCATTAAAAGTGGCAACCATTAATGTTGCCAGCTTAAGATCAGTAAGTGCTCGTCATGTGGCCTTATTTTTGCTCAGCGAGTTTGATGCTGACATTTTGTTTTTGCAAGAAACCCATCTGAGTAGTCTGGCCGATATACATCTGGCAAAGAAGGAGTGGAGACGTGGCCCCTCACTTTGGTCTCTTGCGGTCGAGCCTTACAGCGGAGTTGCGGTCCTTTTTTCTGGTATGGTAACGTGCCGGCGGGTAATTGAGGTAGATCAGATTGGGAGATGTATGGTCTTAGACGTCTCTGTGAGGGGGCAGGACCTGCGCCTGATTTACATCTATGGTCCCCAGACGAAGTGGGACAGGAAATGCCTCTTTACAAAGATTAAGCCTTTTCTTTTTACGGCCCAGCAGGTTATCTTTGGAGGTGATTTCAACACCATTACTAGGTCTATAGACAGGAGAGGTTTCAGAGATAAGCTGGGCTATGACTACCTTTTTCTCAATGCGATAGTTAGGGAAGCAGGTCTGGTAGATGCGCACATTAATTGCTGCCCAGACAGCACAGGGTTCACTTTTCAGCGAGGTAGTAGTCAGAGTAGGATAGATAGTTTTGTTTTTTTAAGGGAGACTTCGCTTTTTCGGCACCTGTGTGTCGGGCAGTGGAGTTTTCTGATCACTGTATTCTATCTGTGACTCTGAATGCCTCAGACATGCCACCTAGGGGGAGGGGTATCTGGAGACTGAATTTGGCCCTCCTGGAAGACGAGAGAGTAAGACAATCCTTTGAGGATTTTTTTCAAGTACAGGTAACTATCCTAGATTTTTGCAACAGTAAGTCAGAATGGTGGGAGCTTGTAAAACAGCGGACTGTTGGGCTTTTCAAGGCCATAGAAAGAAAGAATAAGCAAGATAAGTATATCATCTACCAGCGTTTGCGGAGGAAACTTGGCCTTGTTTCGAATGGAGGAGATTCTGGGGGGATCTCTGAGGTGAAGCTCCTCCTTAGGAGACCTCAATATGACCAGCACGCCTCTTTGGTTCAGGAGAGGGATTACGGGAAATACCAGAGCGTAGCAGTTAAGAAGGTCAATGGCCTGAAGGACAGTACGGGCTCCCTGACGAAGTCTTGGTCAGGAATCCTGGAGGTTGTCAGGTCATACTATGCCAATTTCCTGGGAGGAAGGAACCTTGATCGGACAAGGATGTTGGGTTTTTTGGACTCTACACCAGGTCTGGAAAGTAATGTTCCTTTGATGAATTTGACGGATGAAATCACTGCAGATGAGGTAATCCAGGCTATTGATAAACTAGCCATCAAGAAAACGCCAGGGCCAGATGGTTTGACAGCCGAGTTCTATAAATGTTTTAAGATGATCCTGGCTCCCTACCTTGCGGAGGTTTTTAATGGCTGTTTGAATGAGGGTTCTCTCCCTCCCTCCATGAGGCAATCTGCAGTGATCCTTCTGTCAAAGGGTAAAGATCCTTCGATGATTGGGAATTGGCGCCCCATTAGCCTTCTTAATGTCGATAGAAAGATACTGGCAAAGATTTTTTTCTGGCAATTATCACCAGTGGCAGACAGTTTGTTATCCCACCACCAGCACTGTTCGGTCCAAGGTAGAAGCACTTTCTCAGCGGTGTTAGCTAAGAAGCCTTGGAGCGTTGTAGGACTGCTGGTTGGGGTAAATTTTTGCTGACATTGGATCGGGCTAAGGCCTTTGATCGGGTTAATCATGAGTACTTATGGCTCCTTCATGGCAAATATGGCCTGGAGGGGGGTTTCATTGATAAGCTCAAGATTTTATACAAATGGGCTGAAAGCTTTCCTCTGGTTAATGGTTGGGTCAGGCAGCCCTTTGTGGTCGGCTCGGGTGTGTGTCAGGTGTGTCCATTGAGTCCTCTGCTATATGTGTTTGCAATCGACCCCTTCATTAGAAGGCTAGAGAGTGGACCATTGTGTGAGGTACCTTTGGGCATCGCTGGTGAGCCTCCTTTGAAGGTTGTGACCTATGCTGATGACGTTTCTGTTTTTGTCTCTGGGACTGCGGAGGTGCAGGAGGTGGTCTCAGTGATAAGGCAGTATACAGAGGCATCAGGTTCAAAGGTCAACCAGGACAAGTGTGAAGCTTTCTGGATGGGCGTGGAAGGTGAGAGCTTTGTCCTCCCGGGTGACTTCCTGGAGCCTCAACAAAAAATTAGAGTTCTAGGCATTGAATTCGGCCCAGGTGACTATGGTCATGCAAATTGGGTGAACAGGCTGGAGAATGCCGATGCCAAGGTGGCAAGCTGGAAAGGTTGTTGGCTTTCCTTGAGGGAAAAGATTGATCTGATCAAGACTTACCTGATTCTGATTTTTCTGTATGTCAGTTTTGTTTGCGTTTTGCCAGTTTCTCTCTATACCAGGATCTATAGTTGTTTCTTACAGCTGTTATGGGGGAACAGAATAAACCTCGTCAAAAGGAATGTGACTTACCTTCCTAGGCGGGAGGGTGGTCTAGGGATGGTCAACCCTGTAGTCTTTTTCTTTCTGATGTTTGTAAAGTACAATTTTGGTAACATGTTGGCAGAGAGACCACCTGGGTGGGTTGGATTTATCCAGTCCTAGTTTAGGCCCTTTCTGCAAGACTGGGAAAATGGTGGGCCAGTGAAAATCCTGAGGGTCAAGCATGATAAGCTCCCGGCTTATGTTGCCCCGTGTTTAAAAATGCTTCGGCAGTGGCAAGTAACAGCAATAGAGGTCAGATCTCTTCCAAGGAAACTTCTTGAGAAGCGGATCATGAGCTCTGCTTTTTGCGAGCCACTGGCCTTAAGGGATTGCCCGAGCCTGGTTTTGGGGATGGGTTTGCGATTGATTAATTTGGAGAGAATCCCAATGAAGTTTATGGATCAGGGTTGGCTTGCCTTTCATGGAAAACTATATGTGAAGGGCAACTTGAAGTTTCTTTCCATGAGTGATCGGGGCTGCCCGAGAGTAGAGTGTGGAGTCCATGGATCACTTTCTACTTCAGTGCCCTTTTAATGTAGAGGTGTACAAGAGGGTGGGGAGGGCTCTGAGTATACCCTTCCTCCCCCATATGAGTTATGCAGAGTGGGTGTATGGGGCATTCCAGACTCGTCTGGATTATGATTTGGAAACACTTTTTTTAGTTAGTCTAGTAGTCCGTTATTTCACATGGAGTGCACGGTGTCAGGTATCCTTATGGAGTAAAATCCTCTGTGTCCAAGTGGTGGTGCAGGACATTCTGGGTGAGGTTGGGAAGATTCAGGATCTTGAGAAAGGCGGGTGGCAGCAGGAGGCCTGGATAAGGGCGTGGAGGAATATCAGGACTCTGTAGCTGCTGCCTGTTGATTTCGGGGTGTGCGGCTTTTCTTTGTATTCTTATTTCACTCCCCTAGATTTTCAGATCAAATATATTTTTGATAAAAGGCTACATGCATGGTGACGGTGATGTTCCTTAGTCTGGCTCTCCCGTAGGGATTATGTTGTGCGCAGTTTGGTTTGCACCATTTATTATGTTCTTGTTTTTTTTGTTTTGTATAGTCGTATTCAATTATTTTGTAAATATGTTTTATTTATTTATTATGGTTTTATTGTATATAAGTTGTTGTTTGTAAGATTCCCATCCCAGCCCAGGGATGGTGGGAACCCTCTTAATGAGCACAGCAGGTGTACCGAGCCGGGAACTCAGCCCATGGATGGTGGGAACCCCTCATAATGGGCACAGCAGGTGTACAAATCCAGGAACTCAGCACAGGGATGGTGGGAACCCCGTATAATGGGCACAGCGGGTGTACAGACCCGGGAACTCAGCCCGGGGATGGTGGGAACGCCTCATAATGAGCACAGCAGGTGTACAGACCCGGGAACTCAGCACAGGGATGGTGGGAACCCCTCATAATGGGCATTGCAGGTGTACAGACCCGGGAACTCAGCACAGGGATGGTGGGAACCCCTCATAATGAGCACAGCAGGTGTACAAATCCAGGAACTCAGCCCAGGGATGGTGGGAACCCCTCATAATAGGCACAGCAGGTGTACAGACCCGGGAACTCAGCACAGGGATAGTGGGGACTCCTCATAATGGGCACAGCAGATATACAGACCCAGGAACTCGGTGCAGGGATGGGGGGAGCTCCTCATACTATCTCTCCAGTATCTATTGAACAATGTAAAATCTCTTTTAGGTGGACTGACCCTTTAATGGGTTCTTCAGTAACTAGACATATGGCGCCATCACGCCCCGTAGTCATACTGTACGCTGTTGGCGCACCTTTTTTCCTCTCCAGACAACATTTATTAGTCCTGATAAGAGTTGGTGGACAACGCGAGTATCTTTTATACCATAAAATCCTGACAATTTCCGATGTCTATAAACTTAACATGTGATTGGTGAAAAATGTAAATCTTCTCCGTATTCTAATCATTCAAATATAAATGTTCAGGATAACGAGCAGAACCCCCCATCCTTCCATACACATCTGAATGTTATCTTGACCCCACAGTCTGAATAACATGTTTATCACCGCTGACAAAATACAACCTCTGGGGGTTTTTTTTTTCGTCAACCTTAATTTTTTCGGCTCAGCATCCGTTCCGTGCGTTTATTCAACGGGGCTGGGGCAACGAGATAATAACTTCAGACATAACAGGTGCCTGGGACATTCCAAAACAAAACCTGGTCACGATGGCCTCATCGGGACAGCGATTAATGATGCGCATGACTGGCGGAAACTGGACTTTTTTCAAGGCAGAGAATGGGCGCCAGATCTATAATTTATAGGCTGACAGTAGGAAGTAAAAAAGTATTATCGCTCCTCACAGGCCTGAAAATGTAGGGCGAAGCTTTTCTTTTTTTATTTCATAAGCTGGTAGAATCTAGGCCTCACTTGACCCTAAAGACACGTGCATTGGGGCCTGGTGATAGAACGCCTGGAGTAAAGAAGGGTTCTCATTTCCAGTGCCATCCAATCAGATTCTTTCATTCATTCAACCAACATAATGATGACAGTGGTAATGCGATTGGGCAATGGAACACAGAGATCAATCTGTCAATGCTTTTTGAAGGTTGCCTTATTTTTGATCAATTGGTTTAACCACCTGCGTCCAGGGCATGGCGCTAGTTGTCCCAGCACTATTGACAGCAGGATGTCCAAGCTGCAAGTCCTGGCTGTCATTGACAGTCTTCATCCAGCACTAAGCCCAGAAGATGTAATGATCATCTCCCGGGCTCTAGATCTTGAAACACAATGGGGGTTTTCTTTACTAAAGACAAATAGACTGTGCACTTTGCAAAGTGTGGTTGCCCTCTGCAAGTGCCGTTGCTCCAGAGCTTAGCAAATGAGGAAAATCTTCACTTTGCAAAGAACGCCCAATCATGTGCAAGGAAAATAAAAAAACAGCATTTTTGCTTACACATGATTGGGTGATGGAAGTCAGCAGAGCTTCTGCTCATTTGCTAAGCTCTGGAGAAACTGCACTTTGCAAAGTGCACAGGCACTTTGCCTTTAGCAAATCAACCCCAATGTGTCAATATTTTGTGTGGCCACCATTATTTTCCAGCACTGCCTTAACCCTCTTGGGCATGGAGGTCACCAGAGCTTCACAGGTTGTCACTGGAGTCCTCTTCCCCTCCCCCATGATGACATCACAGAGCTGGTGGATGTTAGAGATCTTGCGCTCCTCCACCTTCCGTTTGAGGATGTCCCACAGATGATCAATAGGGTTTAGGTCTGGAGACATGCTTGGCCAGTCCATCACCTTTACCCTCAGCTTCTTTAGCAAGGCAGTGGTGGTCTTGGAGGTGTGTTTGGGGTCGTTATCATGTTGGAATACTGCCCTGCGGTCCAGTCTCTGAAGGGAGGGGATCATGCTCTGCTTCAGTATGTCACAGTACATGTTGGCATTCATGGTTCCCTCAATGATCTGTAGCTCCCCAGTGCCGGCAGCACTCATGCAGCCCCAGATCATGACACTCCCACCACCATGCTTGTCTGTAGACAAGACACACTTGTCTTTGTCCTCCTCACCTGGTTGCCCCCACACACGCTTGTCACCATCTGCACCAAATAAGTTTATCTTGGTCTCATCAGACCACAGGACATGGTTCCAGTAATCCATGTCCTTAGTCTGCTTGTCTTTACCAAACTGTTTGCAGGTTTTCTTGTGCATCATCTTTAGAAGAGGCTTCCTTCTGGGACGACAGCCATGCAGACCAATTTGATGCAGTGTGCGGCGTATGGTCTGAGCACTGACAGGCTGACCCCCCCCCCCCCCCCAACCTCTGCAGCAATGCTGGCAGCACTCATACGTCTATTTCCCAAAGACAACCTCTGGATATGACGCTGAGCACGTGACCTCAACTTCTTTGGTGGACCATGGAGAGGCCTGTTCTGAGTGGAACCTGTCCTGTTATACCTCTGTATGGTCTTGGCCACTGTGCTGCAGCTCAGTTTCAGGGTCTTGGCAATCTTCTTATAGCCTAGGCCATCTTTATGTAGAGCAACAATTCTTTTTTTCAGATCCTCAGAGAGTTCTTTGCCATGAGGTGCCATGTTGAACTTCCAGTGACCAGTATGAGAGAGTGAAAGTGATAACACCAAGTTTAACACACCTGCTCCCCATTCACACCTGAGACCTTGTAACACTAACGAGTCACATGACTACGGGGAGGGAAAATGGCTAATTGGGCCCAATTTGGACATTTTCACTTAGGGGTTGCCAGCGGTTTAGACATTATTGGCTGTGTGTTGAGTTAATTTTGAGGGGACAGCAAATTTACACTGTTATACAAGCTGTACACTCACTACTTTACATTGTAGCAAAGTGTCATTTCTTCAGTGTTGTCACATGAAAAGATAGAAGACAGTATTCACAAAAATGTGAGGGTTGTACTCACTTTTGTGAGATACTATATATGTATATATATATATATATATATATATATATATATATATATATATATATATATATATATATATATATATATATATATATATATATATATTTTTTTTTTATATATTTCTTTTTTTTTCCTCAAAAATTAAAGAAAAAAAAATCCACCCCTAGACTACCTAGATTAATCCCAAGGTTCCAATGAGGTTGAATGATCTGGATGACATTGTCATCTCCTAAGGGGACAAAATGTCATGCGTGTTTTTTCCTGATGCCAAACCTGTGAAATAGTTCCAATTTGTTCCCTCATCAACCCAACTTGAACTTGAGCCTAACAATTGCACAAACTGTTTTATTTCCCCTAATGCACATTATAATATCATGCTGAAAGAGGTATATGCAGGATCTGTCCCAAAGTAAAACACATTCATTCACTTTTTAACTTTAGCATTCCGCTACACACTGTATAAAAGTGTCACAAAGGTGATATATTAATAATTAGCAGACTTTTTATTTTATTTTATGTTTTTATTTGGGTTAAATATATGGGGGTAAGCAAATGTGGCCTTGGGAAAAATTACAGTAGAAATTCTTTTTTTTTTCTAATTTGTTACTATTTATTCACAAAAAAACAAGGAAATTAAAATATATGCATCTAAATGTGATACCTCCTTATGGAAGAGACCTGGGTCCATCATAAAAAAAAACAGAATTCTGACTTTGAAACTCAGAATTCTGAGATTGAAATTCAGAATTGTGGGTTTAAAAAAAAAAACAACAATTTTCTACAGAGTTCTGAGATTAAAAGTCAGAATTCTGAGATTAAAAGTCAGAATTCTGAGATTAAAAGTCAGAATTCTGAGATTAAAAGTCAGAATTCTGAGATTAAAAGTCATTCAAAGGGCTCTTCCATACCTCCTATTTATCCTTAAAAAAAAAAAAAAAAAGATGATTACATACAGTATATGTTAGGGTGTTCTACAAATGCTAAAAAGTATAATATCTGGAATTGAGGCCAAGCTAAGGAAAAAAAAAAAAAAAGTTTCTGGGACTTAAGACGAAAAAAAGCTCAGGGTCTCTGTCCCATGATCCATCTTACTCTCATTTTTTCCCAAATTTCTTCGGATAAGGGATGAAATGACCACCTTGCCAGCCAAACATTGGGATGGATTACGTTTTTAAATACTGAGATTTAACAGGCGTGCTGTTGGTGGTAACAGTGGGTAACGCTGAACGCTCAGATGTATCCTGAGGAAGTCTCAAGTCCTTTGAGAATCTTGAATAATTGCCGAGTGAAAAAAAAAAGACCGCCCACATCCTACCGTAGCGTTTTATGTCGCAGTGTTATTGTTAAGTAATGCTGGTGGAAGAACCAGTAACTTTCTTTCCCAATCGCTACTTCCGCCGAGTCAAATTCCCCTAGGATTTGAGCCTAATCGTTTGCCAACATCCATCCATTGCACGGCCATTAAATCCACAGGACCTTGAGGTACACCTGTGGGGGCTCAACAAGATGACAGTAGGATCCTGGAAATAATTAGGAAAATTGGGGATTTTTCAAAATATTTCAAATGAAAACACATTGATTAGTTTTTCTCTTTTTTTTTGGAAATATGTTTAATAAAGGGAAAAAAAATGACCTGGCTGGTTTCATTTCCCATCCAGAATATTGGAGAGCTGAGCTGGGAAATATTGTTTTCACAAAATGAGTATTCATTATTTAACTGTGATTGTTTTTTTTTTTTTACTTTTTATTTTTAATAGTAATAAGCATAGTTTTACTAGTTCTATTAGTATGAGTTCTAGTACAGTACTGTTAAAATAGGACACATTGTCGTTGTGCAGAAAATATATTGAAACAATTTGTTTAAAATGTGACACGATAAATCTCTTAAATTGTACATTGTATCTTACGAAAAGAAAAAAAAAAAAAAAAAACCTTTTCCGCCCAAAATTTTATTTCGTTCAATCGGCAACTAAATTGCAATTGTTATTAAAATTGTTTAATTTTTAACAATAAATATTCAACATTTTCATCGCTATCTGTTTCCCTGCTGGGGAGATTCACTCTCGACCTTTTATCCTGTTGACTCCTGGAAACTCAAATTTGTACAGTTATCGGAGAGAGGTGAGAGGAAGTCTATGAATGAGAATACTGTAGTGTAGGCCTTGGTCAGTGGCTGTTAATGTTATCCACTCCAATGATAACAATGCTACTACTACTACTAATATTAATAATATAAATCATAATAATATTTTTTAAAATAATAAAATAATAAAAATAATTATAATAATAAAGAAGATAACAATGACAATACTACTACTTCTACTACTACTACTACTAATAATAATAATACAATATAATAATGATAATAATGATGATGTTGTTGTTAGTAGTAGTACTACTACTAAACAATATTAATAATATAAATAATAATAATAATAATAAAAATAATAATATTTTTTAAATAATAAAATATTAAAAATAATTATAATAATAAAGAAGATAATAATGACAATATTACTACTGCTGCTACTACTTCTACTACTACTACTACTACTACTACTACTACTACTACTACTACTACTATTAATAATAATAATAATAATATTAATAATAATACAATATAATAATGATAATAATGATGATGTTGTTGTTGTTAGTAGTACTACTACTGCTACTACTACTAACAATATAAATAATAATAATAATAATAATAATAATAATAATAATAATAATAATAATAATAATAATAATTATTATAATAATAATATTATTATAATTATTATTATTATTATTATTATTATTATTTATATTGTTAGTAGTAGTAGCAGTAGTAGTACTACTAACAACAACAACATCATCATTATTATATTGTATTATTATTATTATTATTATTATTATTAGTAGTAGTAGTAGTAGTAGTAGTAGTAGTAGTAGAAGAAGTAGTAGTAGCAGTAGTAGTATTGTCATTATTATCTTATTTATTATTATAAGTTTTTTATTATTTTATTATTTAAAAAAATATATATTATTATTATTATTATTTTTATTTTATTTTTTTTAAATAATAAAAATAATTATAATAATAGAGAAGATAATAATGAAAACGCTACTACTGCTACTACTACTTCTACTACTACTACTACTAATAATAATACTAATAATAATACAATATAATAATGATAATAATGATGATGTTGTTGTTGTTGTTTGTAGTAGTACTACTACTGCTACTACTACTACTAACAATATTCATAATATTAATAATAATAATAATAATAATAATAATAATAATAATAATAATAATAATAATAATAATAATAATAATAATTTTTAAGTAATAAAATAATACAAATAATTATAATAATAAAGAAGAAAATAATGACAATACTACTACTGCTACTACTACTTCTTCTACTACTACTACTACTACTACTACTACTAATAATAATAATAATAATAATAATAATAATATTAATAATAATAATAATAATACAATATAATAATGATGATGTTGTTGTTGTTGTTAGTAGTACTACTACTACTGCTACTACTAGCAATATTAATAATATAAATAATAATAATAATAATAATAATAATAATAATAATAATAATAATAATAATAATAATAATAATATTTTTTTTTAAATAATAAAATAATAAAAATTATTATAATAATAAAGAAGATAATAATGACAATACTACTACTGCTACTACTACTTCTACTACTACTACTGCTACTAATAATAATCATAATACAATATAATAATGATGATGTTGTTGTTGTTAGTAGTACTTGAATTAGCAGTAGTTTATACTGTATTATAATATAAGTAGAGGGCCCTCTGCATATACTGAGTATTCCACTTCAAGGACTTAATGATGGACTAATGTATTGAATCTCATACTATTTAGTAGCGCCACTACCCATTTCGTGTCTATATAGTATATACAACATTATTTAATAATATTATTATTATTATCATCATTATTATATACAACTTTATTATAATGATTATTATTTGATTTTGAATGTAGCCTAGGGAGAGAATAGTGTTACCATCCATTGACCAAAGCTCATTAATGCCTGTTGACAACTCATTAAAAACATATCAAAACAGATGTGTTTTGAGGTGTTGCCATTGACTTCTATGGTCCTTCCAATGCACTAAGGCCCCTTTCACACTTCGTACGACCTGAAAGTCACGCGGCTTTGCTGTGCGAATTTTAGGCCCCCCCTTTCACACTTGTGCTACTTGTCCTGTGACTTGGGACTGCAAAGTCGCATGGCAAGTCGTACCCTATGACTTCCAATGAGTATGATTCATATCTGTGTGACTTAAAAGGTAGTCCCTGCAGTACTTTGGTCTGACTTTGACGCAGCTTGAGGTCCATAGACCTCAAGATTACACAGGCATTATTTCAAGTTGCGCCAAAGTTGCGTTAAAATCGCGCGGCAAATTTGGACTAAAGCAGTGGCAGGGACTACTTTGAAGTCGCTGTGACTTGGAAGTCGCACAGATAAGAACGGTACTCATTGGAAATCATGGGGGGGTACGGCTCGTTGTGCGAATTTGCAGTCCCAAGTCGCAGGACAAGTCGCACAAGTGTGAAAGAGGCTTAAAAGGATGCAGAAATGATAATAATAATAGTATTTTTTTTCCAATGTTATTATTATTATCATTTTAATTAATATTTTAATTTCCTGAACTAAGAATGGCCCGGCTCCACTTGTCCATGTAACCGGTGTAGCCGGCCTTCTTTTATTGTCAGATTGGATGTTGGGTCCTCCATTGTTCCTTTTGCGTTTTCATTTTCCAGTTTCTAGAGTGGAAAGTCACGAGGAGTTCAGCCACCTCTCTCCAAGGCCGAGGCATTTCAATTGTCAGTAACACAAGACTGCGAGCGATAATAACACGACTCTGCATCTGCAAATAGACCTGTCCTTCGCTATCATTCACATCCGCCATAGAGGATCCTTCCCGAATGGGGCTCGGGCTGAAATCCGAACAACCCCCTGGGAGCGCAAGATATCTCTGTCCGACGCGAATAGCAGGTCAACTGCAAGCAATTTACAGAATATAACGAGAGGCAGAGCAATTAATTCTATATTAATATAAACCGGGCACTTGGACAGGATTCCTCCGACAGGCCCTCCCCCCGCCCTAAAATAATCTCTTTTCCACTTGGCTCTTTATGGGGCAATAAACTCTTCTATTTTCAAGTTTGGGTTTATGCAGAAGAGGATGAAAATTGATACTGTAGGTTAAGGTGTTAAGTTTAGATGATCAGAATGGAAGGTATTAAAAAGAAAATTAGTTTTTTCTTTTTTATTGGGGGGGGGGGGGGGGACTGGGCCTATAAGGGAACGAGAGATTGAGGAGCTGGACACACCCAAGCGTAAGACGGAGCCGCACCCATTGGACTTATTGAACGAAGGAGAAGACCACACATGGGATGGAGGGCAGAAGAAGACTCTTTGGAACTAAATTTGAATTGTTGTTAAAGCGACCTAATATGAATATTATAGCAGACCAATCAGCTCCTGACCTAATCATTCACTGATTGAAGGGGTGGGAGAGAAGCATGCAATTGTGGTTCAGGTCACTCCACTGAGATACTGGACCCATAAGCAGGTCATACAATTAGACGTGCTAGTGAAGACAATCCAAGGGTCCTCTCATTAAAATTTCCTAAAATATCCAAAAACAATGAACATAAAAATGAACCCTACAGCATTGGTAGCCAATGGTGGTCAGTAGAAATGCTCCTTACATTGGTGGTTAGTGGGAAGAATGTTCCTTACATTGGTGATCAGTGGGAAGAATGTTCCTTACATTGGTGATCAGTGGGAAGAATGTTCCTTACATTGGTGGTCAGTGAGAAGAATGCTCCTTACATTGGTGATCAGTGAGAAGAATGTTCCTTACATTGGTGATCAGTGGGAAGAATGTTCCTTACATTGGTGATCAGTGGGAAGAATGTTCCTTACATTGGTGATCAGTGGGAAGAATGTTCCTTACATTGGTGATCAGTGGGAAGAATGTTCCTTACATTGGTGATCAGTGGGAAGAATGCTCCTTACATTGGTGATCAGTGGGAAGAATGTTCCTTACATTGGTGATCAGTGGGAAGAATGTTCCTTACATTGGTGATCAGTGAGAAGAATGTTCCTTACATTGGTGATCAGTGGGAAGAATGTTCCTTACATTGGTGATCAGTGGGAAGAATGTTCCTTACATTGGTGATCAGTGAGAAGAATGTTCCTTACATTGGTGATCAGTGAGAAGAATGTTCCTTACATTGGTGATCAGTGGGAAGAATGTCCCTTACATGGGTGATCAGTGGGAAGAATGTTCCTTACATTGGTGATCAGTGAGAAGAATGTTCCTTACATTGGTGATCAGTGAGAAGAATGTCCCTGAATGAATGAATGAATGACTTGTATAGCGCTGCAAATGTGAACTGAATCGCCTCAAAGCGCTTGGTCCATCCTGTGGGTCCAGCTTGTTAGAAGAGGTAAGTCTTGAGTTTAGTCCTGAAGGCCTGATAGTTTTCTTCCATATGGATGTTGGTCGGTAGAGTGTTCCATAGCCATGGTCCTTGGACTACGAATCTTTGTTCTCCCTTTGATTTGTAGCGGGATTTGGGAACATGGAGGAGGTTTTGGTGGGTTGATCGAAGACTGCGATTAGGTACGTAGCGTTTTATTTACATTACATTGGTGATCAGAGGGAAGAATGTTCCTTACATTGGTGATCAGTGGGAAGAATGTTCCTTACATTGGTGATCAGTGGGAAGAATGTTCCTTACATTGGTAGTCAATGGGAAAAATGCTTCTTACATTGGTGGTCAATAGCAGGATGCCCCCTTACTTTGGTGGCCAGGCGAAAGATTGCCAGCCTTACAGACAGCTAAAAAGAGTATGGTGTCATATGCTGCTGGTTGTACAAAGTGGCATTGGCTCCAAAAACTTTACAGGCACCTTCAAATGGGAGGTCAACCGGCCACAGCTCGATGAACCCCTATCAACCTCTGGAGAAACCCTGGCTGAGAATGGTTGCTCTAGTAAATATGTATTAACGTAGCCAAAACTTTATTTTTTCCAATTTAGGGATGCATTAGAATCCCTGTCAAGTTTTTATAGCTGCCATTGACCCCGGTTGGAGATTTATTTTAACACAGACCTTTTTTATCCAAAACAACCAAAAAAAAAGCAATGGCTATTTATAGACTTTACGTCTGATTTGAAGACCAGAAGGATCTGCAGGTTCTATGACTTTAAGCCTCATAAACTTGAATACATGGATAATATTCGGACAGGTTGTCCTGAAGCCTCCCCTCCCTCTGCTGTTGGGAAGGGGCACCATTAGGGACGTCTGCCATTTCTGTAATAAGACGTGACATTTGGAAACATTACGGGCTATTGTAAGAAGCCATCAGCTCCCGTTATATCCTCCAGACTGGTCTGTACGTATGACTGGCAGAGTGTTTATCAGATCTTGTTGAAGTTCGGAAGAGAGTGTCAGGGGTAAAAATACAGAAAAGTCAGAGGTTAGTCAGCAGCCGACACGTGATGGATGGTCTATGGAGGCCATGAGCTGCAGAGATGGAAAGGTTTAGAGATGTTATATATATATATATATATATATATATATATATATATATATATATATATATATATATATATATATATATATATATATATATATATATATATATATATATATATATATATATATATAGTCACCATCGGAGGTCCTCTGTTATATACATGTAATCTTCTTGTAGGTGGAAAATTCACATTTTTTTTTCTGTTGCTATATAGACAAAAAAGTGAAAAGAAAACATGTTTTTCTTTGTTTTTTTATAATATTTTGCAAATAAAAAATCTGAATACACTGAATGGTGACAGTAAAATAAAAAATAAAAAATATATATATAGATATATAGATATCTATCTATCTATCTATCTATCTATCTATCTATAGATATTGATATATACAGTGTGGAAAATAATTATTTCATCCCCTGCAGATTTTGTAAGTTTGCCCACTTACAAAGAAATGAAGGGTCTAAAATTTTTTATCATAGGTGTATTTTATATGATATAGAATATCAACCAAAAATCCAGAAAAAACACATGATACAAATATTAGATTGTAAGCTCTAAGGAGCAGGGCCCTCTTATTCCTACTGTATTAATGTGTACTGTATTTGTACTGTCTACCCTCAAGTTGTAAAGCGCTACGTAAACTGTGGGCACTATATAAATCCTGTATAATAATAATAATATTAATATTATAAATGGAGTTGCAGTTCGGTGAGTAAAATAAGTATTTGATCCCCTACCAACCAACAATAATTCTGGCTCCCACAGACTGGCTACAGTAGGTGCTCATGTGGTACACAGATTAGCCCTGTCAATATAAGAAGGTCCTCCTAACGACAACTCCTTATGTGTATAAAAGACACCTGTCCACAGAATCCCTTTCTTCCATTCAAACCTCACCATCATGGGCAAGACCAAAGAGCTGCCAAAGGACGTCAGGGACAATATTGTAGACCTGCACAAGGCTGGAATGGGCTACAAGACCATCAGCAAGAAGCTTGGTGAGAAGAAGACAACTGCTGGAGAAATTTTTCGCAAATAGGTATGGAGCTCCATGCAAGATTTCGCCTCATGGGGTGCGAATGATCATGAGAAAAGTGATGGATCAGCCCAGAACTACACGGGAGGAGCTTCTGAATGATCTCAAGGCAGTTGGGACCACAGTCACCTAACAAACCATTGGTAACACAATACGCTGCCATGGATTGAAATCCTGCAGCATCCACAAGGTCCCCCTCCTCAAGAAGGCACATGTACAGGCCCGTCTGAAGTTTGCCAATGAACATCTAAATGATTCAAAGAAGGATTGAGAGAAAGTGCTGTGGTCAGATGAGACCAAAATAAAGCTCAAGTTGCCGTGTTTGGAGGAAGGGGAACCCCGCGCCAAAAAAAAAAAAATGGCGTGGGGTCCCACCAAACATCCATACCAGACCCTTATCCGAGCACGCAACCTGGCAGGCCGCAGGAAAAGAGGGGGGATGAGAGAGCGCCCCCCCTCCTGAACCGTACCAGGCCACATGCCCTCAACATTGGGAGGGTGCTTTGGGGTAGCCCCCCAAAACACCTTGTCCCCATGTTGATGAGGACAAGGGCCTCATCCCCACAACCCTGGCCGGTGGTTGTGGGAGTCTGCGGGTGGGGGGCTTATCGGAATCTGGAAGCCCCCTTCAACAAGGGGACCCCCAGATCCCGGCCCTCCCCCCTGTGTGAAATGGTAAGGGGGTACAAAAGTAACCCTACCATTTCACTAAAACACTGTCAAAAATGTTAAAAATGACAAGAGACAGTTTTTGACAATTCCTTTATTTAAATGCTTCTTTTTTCTTCTTTCTTCTTTCTTCTATCTTCTATCTTCCTTCGGTTTCTTCCTTACAATTTCACACAGGGGGGAGGGCCGGGATCTGGGGGTCCCCTTGTTAAAGGGGGCTTCCAGATTCTGATAAGCCCCCCGCCCACAGACCCCCACAACCACCGGCCAGGGTTGTGGGGATGAGGCCCTTGTCCTCATCAACATGGGGACAAGGTGTTTTGGAGGGCTACCCCAAAGCACCCTCCCAATGTTGAGGGCATGTGACCTGGTACGGTTCAGGAGGGGGGGGGGGGCGCTCTCTCGTCCCCCCTCTTTTCCTGCGGCCTGCCAGGTTGCGTGCTCGGATAAGGGTCTGGTATGGATTTTTGGGGGGACCCCACGCCATTTTTTTTTTAAATTTTGGCGCGGGGTTCCACTTATATCCATACCAGACCTGAAGGGCCTGGTATGAAATTTAGGGGGACCCCCCACGTCATTTTTTTTTAAATCTTGATTCGGGGTTCCCCTGTGGGGAATTCCCATGCCGTTTTTATTAATGAACTTTTATGTGTATTGTCGGACCGGCAATTCATTAATAGCCGCGAGTAGTTTTAAATGACTTTTTTTCCTTTGAAATGTCATTTTGCTGTCAGACTGTTCTAAACACGGGAAACATGCGCCCCTTTAGAGGCATACTATAAACACCCCCCAGGTACGAAATTTAAAGGGATATTACACTTTTATTGTTTCACTTTAAGCATTATTAAAATCACTGCTCCCGAAAAAACGGCCGTTTTTAAAACTTTTTTTTGCATTGATCCATGTCCCCTGGGGCAGGACCCAGGTTCCCAAACACTTTCTATGACAATAACTTGCATATTAGCCTTTAAAATTAGCACTTTTGATTATTCATGTTCGTGTCCCATAGACTTTAACGGTGTTCGCGTGTTCAAACTAATTTTTTGCCTGTTCGCAAGTTCTGGTGCGAACCGAACAGGGGGGTGTTCGGCTCATCCCTACTGGGGAGATCTCAAACGTGACGTTCATGCAAGACAGCCCAAGAATTTACAGGAACTGGAGGCTTTTTTACCAAGAGGAATGGGCAGCTTTACTATCTGAGAAGATAAAGAGCCTCATCCACAAATACCACAAAGGACTTTAAGCTGTCATTGATGTTAAAGGGGGCAATACACGGTATTAAGAACTGGGGTATGTAAACTTTTGATCAGGGTCATTTGGGTAGTTTCTGTTGTGATTATGATTTAAAAAGAGTAAACACAGTTGATTGATAATAAATGGCTTCAGCCAAACACTAACCATGAGTGAAAGAAAAGTTTTTGTGTTCTCATTCATATTCTCTGAAAAATGGCCAAGAAATCATAAATTCTGCCAGGGTATGTAAACTTATGAGCACAACTGTATATATACTTCTGCATTGCCGCTTTTGGTAGAGTGCCACCTACAGTGGGGAGTGCAGACTACAGCTGCCTACAAGCGGTAGAGACCGACCGCCGATTCAAAAGACAGCAAGACGTGCGCTCCTCCGAATCGGCAACCCCCAGGGCAAGTATAGTAACGTGGAAAACCCTTTTAAGAGTTCAGTCGCGGCAATGAAATGTTGTTGTTTTTCGCCGCTTGTTGTTGTTCTGTGCACGGCCATCCTGTTTAAACACGGCATAATAAAAATCAAGCTGCTAATTTCCTCGCATCAAAAGTTCTGGCCTCTGCAGAGCTTCCTCTATTTGGATTAGTCAGCACAGCAGCCTCAGTGATGGTCTAAAGCTCACAAACAGCTGGGACTGACTTGCAAGATCTTATCGTGGGGACCTTTTAATCTCTGCTGCCCCGTGACCTCAACACATGGCCCGCCGCACATCCTCAGGGAAATGAGTACAGGTGCCGACAATGTATACAGACATATTTATAGATTCGCCCTATATTCCAGCACATGACTGACGGATACAGATGTCATTATTCCCTTAATACCAAACCATGCCCATCTTTACCCCAATAACTCAAACCACACTGAGCTTGGAGTATAAAAGGCCCTAGTGGCCTAATTTATTTAACAAATAATTTTATATATAAAAATATAACATATAAAAACATTATCAATCATAAATAGAAAACATCAACAACAAAACAACAACATCTGTTAAAACAACCTGTTTGATCATCAAGCGTTGGTCTGAGCAATATCTTAAAAAATCCTCCGTGTCCATAACAGGACTAGCACTGCGGTCCCATAAAATCTATCAAAATAGGCCTCAAGCCGACAAGCTGGCTCAGAGACTAGCAATGACCGCAGTGCCCCATTATCACTTCCCGGTTAACCTCCGTTAACCGGGAACCACAATACTGAGCCGTAGCAACGCTAGGCTCCCAAAAAGACTCTTACTTTTACCAATCCACCTTCTTTGCCCAGACCAACGCCCGCCATCACTTTTCCTTTTTTTTTTTTTTTTTATAAAATTTTAACCTTAACCAGAGCTACTTAACCGTGATATATCAAAAAAGGGGAGGGTGGGCGGGAACTTTCTCCAAACACTGTTACTCCCCCCTGGGCGGGGTTAACCTATAAAGCCCTGTTTGAATACCTCCCCCTCGGTTACTTTTTCGTACCCACCCCTTAAACTATTAACTCCCCTGTTACCACAGTCATGTATGCCCTCCGCTATGCATTACATGCTGTTGCTGCGGGCTTCTCTGGAAAACTAACTTTCTTAGAGTGTTTTTGCAATATATATATATATATATATATATATATATATATTTTTTTTCATTCAGCATTATATTCAGGTTAATTTGTAGCTAAATAAAATATGAAAAATTGCTTATATAATTTGCAGCCAACAGGTGGCGCCCCAAGCTTCTTTTTTGCGTGTGCACCAGGGTAATCTGCTGAAAAACAAAACTGAAGCTCAGACTACACACCCAGCTGAATGATTCTTGCTTTCAGTTCACTTGTACATTAACAACTCGAAATATGTACACAATAACAAGACTCTGCGGTTGCCTTTTTTTTAAAACTGACTTTCGGGCTAATATCTGATTTTTACCGAAATAGAACGTAAATGGTAACAGTGGCGTCTCCAGCTTTCATATTTAGGGGGGGCACATGGGGGGACAGGGACAAAAGTAGGGGGGCAACTATAAAATGCAATTAATTATATATATATATATCCTGGGGCTCTTTACTACGACCCCACAACGGCCCTTTCACATGTTCTGCAGTGAGCTCCCTTCCTACTATATTGGGGCCCCCCCAGGGTGGCAGAAAACAAGAGATATATGTCACCAGCATACCAAGAAAATATAAAGATCCAAAGCAGTGGGAGAACTATCAGGGTTGCAAAGGTTGTCTTGCCACCGGGCCCTGGTGTTCTGCCACTGTGGGGTTCCCCAGCCTCCTCTTGCTGTCCTGCCCCTGCTATTGACAGCGCTGGTCTGGCATCTCTTGGAATTTACAGGCTGGTTCTCCTGTCCTAAGGATGGGAGAAATCAGTCTGTTTTTTTCAGTAACTGAGAGTCCTGGTGGAGTCCTTCCTGCAACTCACTCTTCTCCCTGCCAATGAGGATGCAGGGGAAGGAGCAGATCGGGCGGCCGTGGTTGTGTGAGCGCTCGCATTATGCAGTGTCAGCGAGCAGAGGGAGGGGGGAGGAATCACCCGCAGGAGCTGACTGGGGACTCTCTACCTCTTAGACATTGATTTTTTGTAAAAAAAAAATAATTTTTTTTTAATTGGGGGGGGCACATGGTGGGGCACAGCATAATGTTGGGGGGGTCAGGGCCCCCTTTGGCCCCCCCTTAGGGACGCCATTGAATGGTAATCCTGTATTTTAGGCCCCTTTCACACTGAGGCGCTTCTAAACTGCCAGTAAAAACATTTGAGCGCTTTTGAAGAGCTTTTCAGGTGCTTTTGAAGAGCTTTCCATCCATTTCAATAGAAGGGGGCGTTTTTGTTCACCTCCCTGCCAGCCCACTGCCCCAGTGTGAAAGCATTCACTGATTTTAAGGCCCCTTTCACACTGAGGCGCTTCTAACCCGCCAATAAAACATTTGAGTGCTTTTGAAGAGCTTTTCAGGCGCTTTTGAAGAGCTTTCCATTCATTTCAATGGAGAGGGGCGTTTTTTCACCGCCCTGCCAGCCCACTGCCCCAGTGTGAAAGCATTCATTGATTTTAATGGAAATAGTTTTTCGTGAGCTTTTCAGGCGCTTTTTTTAGCGTGAAAGCGCCTGAAAAGCACCTCAGTATGAAAGGGGTCTAATGGAAATAGGTTTTCAGGAGCTTTTCGGGCGCTTTTTTTTTTTTAGTGTGAAAGCGCCTGAAAAGCGCCTCAGTGTGAAAGGGGTCTTAGAGCTGCCATAAGGCCCCTTTCGCACTGAGGCGCTTCTAAACTGCCAGTAAAAACATTTGAGCGCTTTTGAAGAGCTTTCCATTCAGGAGAGGGGCGTGTTTTTTTTTCACCGCCCCGCCAGCGCACTGCCCCAGTGTGAAAGCATTCATTGATTTTAACCCCTTCCTGACTGGCACACGCCGATGTACGTCGGCAGAATGGCACGGCTGGGCAAATGGACATACAGGTACGTCCATTTGAATTCCCCGCCGTGCCATTGAATTCCCCGCCGTGCCATTGCGTGCGCGTGCCGGCCGGGAGCTCCGTGAGTCGGGTCGCGGGGTCCCGCGGACTCGATCGCCACAGGGACGCATACAGCCCATCCCCCTACAGTTAGAAATCACTCCCCTAGGACATACTTAACCCCTCCCCGCCCCCTACACTGCCAGTGTCATTTACACAGTAATCAGTGCATTTTTATAGCACTGATCGCTGTATAAATGATAATGGTCCCAAAAATGTGTCGAAAATGTCCGACATGTCCGCCATAATGTCGCAGTCACAATAAAAATCGCTGATCGCCGCCATTACTAGTAAAAAAAAAATATTAATAAAAATGCCATAAAACTTTCCCCTATTTTGTAAACGCTATAACTTTTGCGCAAATCAATCAATAAACGCTTATTGCGATTTTATTTTACCATAAATATGTAGAAGAAGAATACGATTGGCCTAAACTGAGGAAAAAAAACGTTTTTTTATATATTTTTGGGGCATATTTATTATAGCAAAATGTAAAAAATAATGAGTTTTTTTCAAAATTGTCGCTCTTGTTTTGTTTATAGCGCAAAAAATAAAAATCGCAGAGGCGATCAAATACCACCAAAAGAAATCTCTATTTGTGGGGAAAAAAGGACGTCAATTTTGTTTGAGAGCCACGTCGCACGACCGCGCAATTGTCAGTTAAAGCGACGCAGTGCCGAATCGCAAAAAGTGCTCTTGTCAGGAAGGGGGTAAAATCTTCCGGAGCTGAAGCGGTTAATGGAAATAGGTTTTCGGGAGCTTTTCGGGTGATTTTTTTTTTTTTAGCATGAAAAGTGCCTCAGTGTGAAAGGGGGTCTAAGAGCCACAGAAGGGGGACATTTTCCCGTGTTCTGGGGACAGCTGTTTAGACCCCTTTCACACTGAGGCGCTTTTTAGGGGCTTTCACGCAAAAAAAAAAAAGCGCCTGAAAAGCTCCCGAAAACCTATTCCCATTAAAATCAATGAATGCTTTCACACTGAGGCAGTGGGCTGGCAGGGTGGTGAAAAAAACGCCCCTCTCCATTGAAATGAATGGAAAGCTCTTCAAAAGCACTCAGATGTTTTACTGACGGTTTAGAAGCGCCTCAGTGTGAAAGGGGCCTCAGACCCCCCTTTCACACTGGGGCGGTGGGTGCGTCTGCGGTAAAACGCTGCTATTTGTGGCGGCGCTTTACCACCAATCTCACGGCGCTATTCAGCCGCTAGTGGGGGCGCTTTTACCCCCCACTAGAGGCTGCGAAAAGGTTAAAACCACCCGCAAAGCGCTGCTGCAGCAGCGATTTGCCGGCGGTATAGCTGCGCTGCCCCATTGATTTCAATGGGCAGGAGCGGTGAAGGCGCGGTGTATACACCGCGCCTTCACCGCTCCGAAGATGCTGCTAGCAGGACTTTTTTTAGCATCCTGCCAGCGCACCGCTCCAGTGTGAAAGCCAGCGGGTCTTTCACGGCACTTTGCCGGCGCTATTTTTAGCGCCGTAGTGCCTGCAAAGCGCCCCCGTGTCAAAGGGGTCTTAAGGTAGACATGTGCATGACGAAAAAAATGTGTTTTGTTTCATTAATCTAATTATTTTGTTTCGTTAAATTCGGGTGATTCGCTCAATTCGTATTCAAGATCCGTACTCGGAATTCATTTTCTGTCTTTTTCGAATTTGTTTTGAATTTACAGATTTTTTTTTTAGATTCAAATCGATAAATTTTGAATCAGTCAAATCAAAAACTTTAGATAATTTTTTTTTTGATTCGAATGAGGAAAAGTGAACAAACAAAAGAAAAGTCTTCATCAAATGATTACAATGACTCTAACTAACCACTTGACATCTGCGCTATGGCCGAATGACGGCCACAGCGCGGACCTGAATTCCCGGGAGGTCGACATATGACGTCCTCCCCTGTGCACGCCCCGTGCGCTGTGATCACCGAGTCACTGAGACTCGGGTGATCACCGATCCGAGTAAGGGGCCGGTCCCGGCCCCTTACCATGTGATCAGCTGTCAGCCAATGACGTGATAGCGTGAGTAGAAAAAAAAGCCGATCACCGGCTCAGATGCGAGGGACATTGGTCCTGAAGTGGAAGAGGCACATCTGCCTCATCTGTGCCACCTAACAGTGTCCACAGTGCCACCTATCAATGCCCACAAGTGCCACCTATCAATGCCCACCAGTAGTGCCAATCAGTGTCACCTAGCAGTGCTGCCTATCAGTGTAACTGATCAGTGCCCATCACTGCCACCCATCAGTGCCCATCACTGCCGCCTATCAGTGCCCATCAGTACCGCCTCATCAGCGTACATCAATGAAGGAGAAAAATTACCTGTTTTAATCTTTTTATAACAAAATATAAAAATATATATATTTATATATTTTTTTAATTCAGTCTTTTTACATTTTTTTAACAAAAGATAAAAACCGCAGAGGTGATCAAATACCACCAAAAGAAAGCTCTATTTGTGGGGAAAAAATTATAAAAATTTCATTTGGGTACAGTGTTGCATGTCCGCGCAATTGTCATTCAAAGTGCGTCAGCGCTGAAAGCTGAAAATTGGTCTGGATAGGAGGGGGGGTTTAAGTGCCCTGTAAGCAAGTGGTTAAGGACCGGGCCTATTTTTCAAACTTGTTGTTTACAAGTTAAAATCAGGGTTTTTTTTAAAATTAGAAATGTACTTAAAAACCCCCAAACATTATATATAATGTTTGGGGGTTTTTAAGTAATTATCTATTTTTCTTTTTGTAAAAAAATAAATAAATAAAATAATAATAATAATTATATATATATATATATATATATATATATACATATATATATATATATATATACACATACACACACACACACACACACACATATATATATATATATATATATATATATATATATATATATATATATATATATATATATATATATATATATATATATAATATATGTGTGTGTGTGTGTGTGTATATATATGTATATATATATAGATATATATATATCTATATATATATATATATATATATATATAAAAAGATACAGTGCCTTGCGAAAGTATTCGCCCCCCTTGAACTTTTCAACCTTTTGCCACATTTCAGGCTTCAAACATAAAGATATAAAATTTTTATTTTTTGTGAAGAATCACCAACAAGTGGGACACAATTGTGAAGTGGAACGAAATCTATTGGATTGTTGAAACTTTTTTAACTAATAAAAAAATGAAAAGTGGGGCGTGCAAAATTATTCGGCCCCCTTGCGTTAATACTTTGTAGAGCCACCTTTTGCTGCGATTACAGCTGCAAGTCACTTGGGGTATGTCTCTATCAGTTTTGCACATCGAGAGACTGAAATTCTTGCCCATTCTTCCTTGCAAAACAGCTCGAGCTCAGTGAGGTTGGATGGAGAGCGTTTGTGAACAGCAGTTTTCAGCTCTTTCCACAGATTCTCGATTGGATTCAGGTCTGGACTTTGACTTGGCCATTCTAACACCTGGATACGTTTATTTGTGAACCATTCCTTTGTAGATTTTGCTGTATGTTTGGGAACATTGTCTTGTTGGAAGATAAATCTCCATCCCAGTTTCAGGTCTTTTGCAGACTCCATCAGGTTTTCATCCAGAATGGTCCTGTATTTGGCTGCATCCATCTTCCCCTCAATTTTAACCATCCTCCCTGTCCCTGCTGAAGAAAAGCAGGCCCAAACCATGATGCTGCCACCACCATGTTTCACGGTGGGGATGGTGTGTTAAGGGTGATGAGCTGTGTTGCTTTTACGCCAAACATATCGTTTTGCATTGTGGCCAAAAAGTTTGATTTTGGTTTCATCGGATCAGAGCACCTTCTTCCACATGTTTGGTGTGTCTCCCAGGTGGCTTGTGGCAAACTTTAGACGAGACTTTTTATGGATATCTTTGAGAAATGGCTTTCTTCTTGCCACTCTTCCATAAAGGCCAGATTTGTGCAGTGTACGACTGATTGTTGTCCTATGGACAGACTCTCCCACCTCAGCTGTAGTTCTCTGCAGTTCATCCAGAGTGATCATGGGCCTCTTGGCTGCATCTCTGATCAGTCTTCTCCTTGTCTGAGCTGAAAGTTTAGAGGGACAGCCAGGTCTTGGTAGATTTGCAGTGGTCTGATACTCCTTCCATTTCAAAATGATCGCTTGCACAGTGCTCCTTGGGATGTTTAAAGCTTGGGAAATCTTTTTGTATCCAAATCCGGCTTTAAACTTCTCCACAACAGTATTACGGACCTGCCTGGTGTGTTCCTTGGTCTTCATGATTCTCTCTGCGCTTTGAACAGAACCCTGAGACTATCACAGAGCAGGTGCATTTATACAGAGACTTGATTACACACAGGTGGATTCTATTTATCACCATCAGTCATTTAGGACAACATTGGATCATTCAGAGATCCTCGCTGAACTTCTGGAGTGAGTTTTCTGCACTGAAAGTAAAGGGGCCAAATAATTTTGCACGCACCACTTTTCAGTTTTTTATTTGCTAAAAAAGTAAAATATCCAATAGATTTCGTTCCACTTCACAATTGTGTCCCACTTGTTGGTGATTCTTCACAAAAAATTAAAATTTTATATCTTTATGTTTGAAGCCTGAAATGTGGCAAAAGGTTGAAAAGTTCAAGGGGGCCGAATACTTTTGCAAGGCACTGTATATATATATATATAGATGTATATAGATATATCTATATATATACATATATATAGATATATATCTATATATATGTATATATATATATATAGATATATAATTTATTTTTTATTTTTTTATTTTATTTTTTTTCAGACACCCTAGAGAATAAAATGGCGGTCATCAATACTTTATGTCACACCGTATTTGCACAGCGGTCTTTTTGGGAAGAAATATGCTTTTTTGAATTAAAAAATAAGACAACAGTAAAGTTAGCCCAATTTTTTTCTATATTGTGAAACATGATGTCGAGTAATTTGATACCCAACATGTCATGCTTCAAAATTGCACCCGCTCGTGGAATGGCGACAAACGGGGAGCTTTAAATTTTTTTTTTCTTATTTATTTTACTTTTTAGTTTTTATTTAAAAAAAATTTATTTAGGTCAAATGTATTTTTTTTTATCAATAATTTTTTTGTCCCCTTTAAGACCATTGGGTGGAAGTGACATTTGACGTCACTTCCGTCATCCAATGGCGTGGAGGCCATCATTCCCTCACTCGGCATCCAGCCTCAGAGGGGAAAGGACCCGATTGTCTCCCCTGCTACCGATGGCTCTGGTAAGCAGCGGACACCCCGCATCGGTGAATCCACCGCAGAGACCACTTTTATCTGAAAGCGGACCACCTGCTGCTTAAAAGGATACCGGGGTTACGGGAGCTATTTGCTGCCATAACACCGGTATTCAACGTCAAACAGCCGACGTATAACGATGACGGGCGGTCCGTAAGTAGTTAAATCTCCTTTGGCTTAACAAAAACAGAAAGATTTCAAAATGGTACTCTAGTAACACACAGTCTTTGATTTTTAGAAATGTGTTTACAGTTCGAATTTGACTGGAATTCGATATAAAATACGATTTGAATTTTGGAAATTCTGACGAATTTCGTTTTAGTTTTTCGGAGCACTCAGTAAACTTTGTTTATACTGTAATTCAGGTATTGGGATATATCCAAATCTCTGAATAACAAAAAATGTGTCTGAATATTTATTAGGGAACTAAACGAATCACACATGTCTAGTTTAAGGTGAGAAATCCCCTCACTGGATGGAGGCAGGAAAGAATGAATCAAAGAGGAAATGAAGGAATGGGGAGGGGGGTAAGGAAGGGATGAAGGAAGGGGGGAGGAAGTATGGGGGGGATGGAGGCAGGAAAGTTCGAATCAAAGATGGAATTATGGAAGGAAGGAGGGGTGGGGGGAGGTAAGGAAGTAATGAAGGAACGGGGGAGGAAGGGAGGGATGGAGGCAGGAAAGAACAAATCAAAGATGGAATTCAAGAAGGAAGGGGGGGGGTAAGGAAGGGATGAAGGAAGGAAGGAGGGGGGAGGAAGTATGGAAGGGATGAAGGAAGGGGGGGAGTAGGTGGAGGAAGTAAGGAAGGGATGAAGGAAGGGGAGGGGAGGAAGTGAGGAAGGGATGAAGGAAGGAGGGGGAGGAAGTAAGGAAGGGATGAAGGAAAGGGGGGGAGGAAGTAAGGAAGGCATGAAGGAAGGAGAGGGGAGGAAGTAAGGAATGGATGAAGGAAGGGGGGGGAGGAAGTAAGGCAGGGATGAAGGAAGGAGGGGGGAGGAAGTAAGGAATGGATGAAGGAAGGGGGGAGGAAGTAAGGCAGGGATGAAGGAAGGAGGGGGGAGGAAGTAAGGCAGGGATGAAGGAAGGAGGGGGGAGGAAGTAAGGAAGGAGGGGGGAGGAAGTAAGTAAGGGATGAAGGAAGGAGGGGGGAAGGAAGTAAGGAAGGGATGGAGGGAGAAAAAAACAAATCAAAGATGGAATTAAGGTAGGAAGGAGGAGGGGGGTAAGGAAGGGATGGAGGCAGGGAAGATCAAATTAAAGATGGAATTAAAGAAGGAAGGGGGAGTAAGGGAGGGATGGAGGCAGGAGAGAATGAATAAAAGATGGAAGTAAAGAAGGAAGGTGGGGGGGGGGGGTACAGAAGGGTTGAAGGAAGGGGGGAGGAAGGAAGGGTGGGATGGAGGCAGGAAAGAATGAATCAAAGATGAAAATGAAGGAAGGAGGAGGGGGGGTGTAAGGAAAGAATTAAGGAAGGGAGGGGGATGAAGTAAGGGAGGGATGGAGGCAGGAAAGAATGGATCAAAAATGAAAAATAGGGAAGAAAGGAGGGGGGGTAAGGAAGGGAGGGGGAGGAAGTAAGGGCTGGATGGAGGCAGGTAAGTATGAATCAAAGATGGAATTAAGGAAGGAAGGAGAAAGTAAGAGGGAGGAAGGAAGGAAGGAAGGAAGGAAGGAAGGAAGGAAGGAAGGAAGGAAGGAAGGAAGGAAGGAAGGAAGGAAGGAAGGAGATAAGGAAGGGGGGGAAGGATGGAGGAAGGAAAGAGGGAGGGGAGTAAAGAAGGGATAAAGGAATGGGGGGGAGGGGTAAGGGAGGGATGGAAGAAGGAATGAAGATGGGAGAGAAGGATGGAAGAAGGAATGTAGAGACAGAGGGAGGAATGGAGGAAAAGGGATAGAAGGAAGTAATGAGGGAAAGAGGGAGGGAATGATGAAGGTAAGGAGGGAGAGAGCAAGGGAAGGATGGAGGAAGGAAATAAGAGAGGAAGGGAATGAGGAATAAAGAAAGGTGGGAGTAAGGGGGAAGAACTTAGAGAAGGAGGGAAGGAAGAAAGGAAGGGAGGAGAGGGAGAGATGGAGGAAGGAAGGAGGAAAAAGGGAGGAATGGAGGAAGGATGGAGGGAGGGATGGTGCATGGTGGGATGGAAGTAAGGGAAAAAAAAGAGAGAGAGGGAGAGATAAACTGAAGGAAGGAAGTAGGAAGGAAGGATAGAAGAAGGGAAGGAAGGGAGACACAATAGATAACTGGACATTATCATTGCTCTTTTGCCCTCCATAAATAAATTTGAAGAAGAAATAACATTGCAGTGATGAGAACGTAGATGAAGCATCTATTGGTATTCTGTGGGCTCCGTGTTACATGACCACCGACCGATTTTCTCCTTATCTGCAAAGTTTTGTCCCTCTTCCAGCCTCCGAGTCTTATGTCCCTTGACATTCCCTTTTGGGTTAATCTGGACTTTTAATCAAGGGAATGACATCGAGAATTTACTCTGAACTAGTACTGAACGATAAATCCTCATATCTCTGGGATATTAATGTAAAGTACGCTAAATTTTGGCTCTGTCCCAACAGAAACTGTGTCCTAATTCTCATCCGCGCTGGCCATTTGTTGTCTTGTTTTCTATTCATTTTCAATATTTTCTGCCTCATTTCACTGTGCTGGAGATGCCCAAGAATGTACATTCAGGTCTCTTCTAAGAGAACACATATTTATATTAGTTAACAAACATGTAAAAAAATGTAATAATTCTAATAATGATTTTAAAAAAGTTAATAAAGTTGAACTCCAGACAGATATAAAAGGTACAAAATAATGCAGCGATGAAATCAAGAATACAGTAATACATTTATTATTTTGTTTAACTCTTTCGCTGCCAGAGCTTTTGTTGCATTTTTTTTTTGCACACGTTTAAAAAAATAAATTTTTTAGACCTAAAGATTGCACAAAAACCCTCAAGCATTATATATTTTCTGAAAACAGAGAACCCCTGGAGAATAAAATAGTGGTAGTTCACATTTTTAATGTCACACGATATTAACACAGTTTATGAAATGCAAAATTTCAGTAAAAAATACAACGAAGTGAAAGTTTTAGGGCACATAAATGAAATATTTGACCCAATTTTGTTGGGAAAAATATTTCAAAAATATAAAAAATTAGGTTGCGCTGAGTATGTAGATACCCATCATGTTAAATCCTTAAACATGCCTGCAATAAAACGAAGTATTCTATATTTTCCATAGGTGACACTTTAAAAGCTCTTACAGGTCATCATTTTAGAGTTAGTCGTGAATAATGGGCCTACAATTATCGATCTTGATCCCATGCCCGGCTACATGTAACGTGTCAGCGTTTTTGTGCGCAGGCACCCCCCCCCTGATGTCTCAACTGCCGTCCAATAAAAATGAATGCAGTTCATATCGCACTCCAAAGTGACACATCACTTCTGGGTCAGTAACAGGACAGGGAGATCAGTGAATGGATGTTCGCTGGTCTCCTTCTCCTCTACCTGGTGGCACCTGCCATGCCGGTTCTGGGTATGCCGATGGGTGCGTGGAGCCCGGGAAACATGGTAGCTGACTGGGGTGTGTGGAAGCAGCAGCCAGCGGAAACCTTTTCTGTTGACAGGTTCTATTTAATCAGATATCAGGGGTCTAAAAGACCCCTTATGTATCAACTGCCGTAAAATAAAATGAATGTGGTGCATATCACACTCCAAGGGAACACAGGGACTCGGAAGTAAGGTTTTACACTTCAGGGTCAGTAACAGAACAGGGAGCTCAGCGAATGGCTGTTCGCTGGTCTCCCTCTCCTCTACCTGGTGGCACCTGCCATGCCAGTCATGGGTATGCCGATGGGTGCATGGAGAGCGGGAAACGTGGTAGCTGACTGGGGTGTGTGGAAGCAGACACCGCCTTTTTTGGTAATAGGTTCTCTTTAATAAGACATCAGGGGTCTAAAAGACCCTTGACGATTCACCTGCCCTCCAATGAAAACTAATGCAATGCAGATCGCACTCCAAAGTGACACAGAGACTCGCAAGTGAGGTTTTACACCTCACTTCAGGGTCAGTAACAAGACGGGGAGATCAGCGAATAGATGATCGCTGGTCTCCCTCCCCTCTACCTGGCGGCACCTGCCATGCCAGTCCTGGATATGCCGATGGGTGGATGGAGACCAGGAAACATGGCAGCTGTCCAGGTTGTGTGGAAGCGGCAGCCGACAGATTACTTATTAGTGATAGGTTCTCTTTATTGAGACCTCAGGGATCCAAAAGACTTTGACTGGGCCATTCTAACACATGAATAAGCTTTGATCTAAACCATTCCATTGTAGCTCTGGCTGTATGTTTCGGGTCGTTGTCCTGCTGGAAGGTGAACCTCCGCTCCAATCTCAAGTCTTTTGTAGACTCTAACAGGTTTTCTTCTAAGATTGTCCTGTATTTGTCTCCATCCATCTTCCCATCAACTCTGACCAGCTTCCCTGTCCCTGCTGAAGAAAAGCATCCCCACAACATGATGCTGCCACCACCATGTTTCACGGTGGGGATGGTGTGTTCAGGGTGATGTGTAGTGTTAGTTTTTCCCCCACACATAGCTTTTGCTTTTAGGCCAAAAAGTTCAATTTTGGTCTCATCTGACCAGATCACCTTCTTCCACATGTTTGCTGTGTCCTCCACATGGCTTCTCACAAACTGCAAACAGGACTTCTTATGACTTTCTTTCACCAATGTCTTTCTTCTTGTCACTCTTCCATAAAGGGCAGATTTGTGGAGAACACGACTAATAGTTGTCCTGTGGACAGATTCTCCCACCTGAGCTGTGGATCTCTGCAGCTCCTCCAGAGTTACCATGGACCTCTTGGCTCTTCTCTGATGAATGTTCTCCTTGCCCGGCCGGTCAGTTTAGGTGGACGGCCATGTCTTGGTAGGTTTGCAGTTGTGCCATACTCTTTCCATTTTCTGATGATGGATTGAACAGAGCTGCGTGAGATGTTCAAAGCTTGGGAGAGTTTCTTTTATAACCTAACCCTGCTTTATACTTCTCTACAACTTTGTCCCTGACCTGTCTGGTGTGTTCCTTGGCCTTCACAATGCTATTTGTTCACTAAGGTTCTCTAACAATCCTCTGAGGGCTTCACAGAACAGCTGTATTTAATACTGAGATTAAATTACACACAGGTGGACTCTATTTGCTAATTAGGTGACTTCTGAAGGCAATTGGTTCCACTAGACTTTAGTTAGGGGTATCGGAGTAAAGGGGACTGAATACAAATGCCCCCCCCCCACACACACACACTTTTCACATATTTATTTGTAAAAAATGTGGAAAACCATTTATCATTTTCCTTCCACTTCACAATTATGTGCCACTTTTTGTTGGTCTGTCACATAAAATCCCAATAAAATACATTAACATTTTTGGTTGTAACATGACAAGATGTGGAAAATGTCAAGGGGTGTGAATACTTTTTCAAGGCACTGTACTGTATGCATTTCATCTCTGTATTTTGCTGCTTGCTTTAGCTCTTTTTTACATACACTTTGTATTTTTTTTAATAGCCCTTTACATTAACTTTAAGCACGTAATTGCCTTTCATGGACTAAAACATTTTTAAGGCAGATTACATGTATTTTCATGAACTCACGCTGAGTTTTTGCTTTTTTTCTCCCCTTTTTTTTTATTGCTTTCTCGTCTGTTTTCCTTTGCAGTGAAAAGGTTGATGGGAAAGATCACATCAACTATAAATATTTCCTGCAAGTGGCATCGGGCCAATTGGTTTTGGCGTAGGCAAAGCCCGCTCCTTAATATTCCTGCATCACCGCTCACGTCAACCACCAATCGTGGTTCTATCGTTCCCCTCGGATGACTGCCGGGTGCACCCCGCCGCTAAGGAACACTTGACTACTGCAATGACGACCTGAACCCAACCGTTAACCCCAATTTTACATTATTCTTCAAACCTCCGAAGTCACTTACTGTAAGGCCGGGGCCAGCTGCAGGAGGTCCACTTCCCGATCACATGGGTTTTTTTTATTTATTTTACTTTTATTCAGCCTGCCTTTGCTACACATAATAAAGCAAAATTATTATTTAATTTCGCCCTCTATGTGAGTCATGTCAGCATCACCAAATCATATAATTATGTTGAGTAAGTAACTATTTTACTGCCAAGAATTAAAGCCCAACTCCATCCAAAACCTACTGTTTTGTTTGGGGTAACATCGGAAAGGATAAGAGCCTATATTAGTTTTCTGGGAAGGTTTTCCTGCCAGGACAAGAAATGATATAAAATTATTCCAACGGAGACACATACTTTATGTAGCACCCTCCCAGTCCGGTTTGCTGGGATGTTAGGGAAATTACCAGGGGCGTTTTTAAGGCAGGGCAAAAGGGGCAGCTGCCCTGGGCCCTGTCATTGTTGTGGGGCCCAAAGCAGCTTCCTCATACTTGCCAACTATCCTGGTTTAAATTCCCTCGTCCCTTGAGGTTTTAGTCCCGTGCTGTGTCCCAATATCTCAGTTTGAAGTGCTGCTACTAACGCTGCCCTTTTGTTGTGTACAGATGACTCACCTGCAGACCCTGTGTTTACATGTAAATTACCAGCATTCATATGTAAACAGCGGCGGCCGGCGGCATTGATATTTATATCTTGCCCCCCTGAGGTCATATCCACAGTAATCTCTAGCAACCAATCAACAGGCAGAAATCATGTGCTGTAACCTCTAGCAACTAATCAGTGAGCCGTAATGTGTGCTGTAACCTCTAGCAAGCAGTCAGTGAGCGGTAATGATACACTGTAACCTCTAGCAACCAGTCAGTAAGCGGTAATGATACAATGTAACTTCTAGCAAGCAGTCAGTGAGCGGTAATGATACACTGTAACCTCTAGCAACCAGTCAGTGAGCAGTAATGATACACTGTAACCTCTAGCAACCAGTCAGTGAGCAGTAATGATACACTGTAACCTCTAGCAACCAGCCAGTGAGCAGTAATGATACACTGTAACCTCTAGCAACCAGTCAGTGAGCAGTAATGATACACTGTAACCTCTAGCAACCAGTCAGTGAGCAGTAATGATACACTGTAACCTCTAGCAACCAGTCAGTGAGCAGTAATGATACACTGTAACCTCTAGCAACCAGTCAGTGAGCAGTAATGATACACTGTAACCTCTAGCAACCAGTCAGTGAGCAGTAATGATACACTGTAACCTCTAGCAACCAGTCAGTGAGCAGTAATGATACACTGTAACCTCTAGCAACCAGTCAGTGAGCAGTAATGATACACTGTAACCTCTAGCAACCAGTCAGTGAGCAGTAATGATACACTGTAACCTCTAGCAACCAGTCAGTGAGCAGTAATGATACACTGTAACCTCTAGCAACCAGTCAGTGAGCGGTAATGATACACTGTAACCTCTAGCAACCAGTCAGTGAGCGGTAATGATACACTGTAACCTCTGGCAACCAATCGCAATAGCTGCCTGATCTGATTCAGTAAACTGATTTTGAGTCTAGCTGCTATTTATTTTATGTATCAGAGCAGGTGAAGAGCGAAACTGCATGGGGGGGGGGGGGGGAAGAAGAGTTTTGCCCAGAGTCCAATCAATATTATAGACGGTCCAGTAAATTACATATTTTTTTTGGCTCCTCTGTAATCAGTGGAGCAGTTGTTGATTGCTTTTGGCTGTTCTGGATCTCACAGGCTGCAGGTGTGGTTGTTTTCCCCTGTATTTCAGAGACTTCTGGAACCTAGAGGGTGTGGGTAGATCAGGTGCAGCATGATGCGGCAGGCAGGAAACACACGGAGTCCAGGTTCAGTAACAGGAATAGAACGTAACAGAAGTCCAGCAATACACAACACGACCGGCGGGAAGGCATCCCAGCCGGGAACATTCAAAAGTTGTATTAGTGATGGGACAGTGAGGAGAAGACTCGGAGGTGGCGGCGGCATCTGCCGCAAGGAGCAGAGTGCGACCAGGTCAGTCCGTACCCAAAGGGGAAGCTTTTCAGAGGTTCGGAGTGGTCCCTTCACTTTCCCTACTCTTCTGAGAACCTTTCCCTTGCTTTGTGCACTGTCCCTGTCAGAGGGGTGACCTGTCCCGACTTTAGCCACTCCCAAAATGAGCGTCAAACCCGGGAGCCAGGGTCTTAAAAAGACTTTGCCTGACCCAAGATGGCTGCCAAGGTCACATGGGGTGCCAGTGCCCTTCCTATGACAGAGAAAATCATAGAGGAACTAGGTTCCCCATCTGCATTGCCGCTGTGGACAAGCACCACCTGCAGTGGAGAAAAATAGACTGCACCTGCGTACATAGGGTTGAGCAAGCAAAATGGACCTGAATATTTATTGAGCCTCAGCCAATCCCTACGGAGGTGCGCCCAGTAGGTGGCTGGGAGGCATATAAATAGTCTGAGTTTGAGAACAGCAGGGTTCTTCTCTTTGTTGGAGGGAATCCAACCATCTAGGTGGGGGTGGCTATCCCCATCTACAGCAGTCGTCTCATTCCAGCTGCTGTTAGGGTTGCCACCTGTCCAGGATTCACCAGGACAGTACGGGTTTTGAGTAATTTTATATCATGTGTCTGGATCTCCTTATGCCTGGTACCCGGACACATGATCCAGACCGCACTGTGGCTCTGGGCTTCATCTGCTCAGCTGGTGGCCGGGGGGGGAGGAACATGACTAGTTAAAGTGGAGGTCCACCCTGAAAAAAAAAATTGCACAAAAAAATACCTAAAAAAGGAGGGAAAAATTTTTTTTTTACGTGAAATGGCTGTTGCTAGGCAGTCTTCCTAATCTGCCTCTTCCTACACCGCGGTGATCTTCAGTCTTCTGCTCCCCACGTTGTCTTCTGGGGAACGGGGCGCGGTGTGTTATGGGAACTGTGTGTGTCCCACAACACATCGCGTCCAATTCACAAAGCGCCGCACTGCGCTTGCGCATGCGCACTAGGAAAAAGGCAGTGAAGCCGCAAGACTCCACTGCCTGTTTCCCTTACTTAGGATGGCGGTGCCGGGACCTGAGAGCTGAGGGACTGGTCGGCCTCGGGCGGCCAACATCGCGGGCACCCAGGACAGGTAAGTACTTATTTAAAGTCAGCAGCTACAGTGTTTATAGCTGCTGACTTTAAAAAAAAATAAAAATTAGCTGGCCGGAATCCCACTTTAATGTTATCAGGCACAAGTTCTTATCTTTATTCAGCAGTTCCGACAATGTAATCAGACTCCCGACATCCATTTCTATACCGACCTGCCGGGGAATGTACCGCGGCACAAGGATTACTCTGCCTGAGCCCGAAAATCACCAAATAGTCCCCGCGGAGTAATCCTGGCGCTGCGGTTCAGGGCTTTGCATCGGGAGGAACAACAAGCAGTGTTAGGCCCCTGTCATCCGGGTTGGAATGTGGTACACCACGTGGTAGGCCGCGACCTCTCTCTCTCTCTCCATGTACGGAGAGGTCCGTCTCGCGTCAGGCCCAGGAGGAAGAGAGCGCAGGGCAGAGCTTTGGCTTCTTATATAGTTCCCAGCAATCTCTCCGATGGCAGCAAGGATCCCTGGGATGTGTAGTCCAGATACAGAGTCAGTTATCAGTCTGAGGAACTACTCATCCCACAACCCCTAGCTTGGGTCACAAACATGATGTCAGTTGCTAACACTGGGCACTAGAGGGACATGCGATGCATAGAAATACCATAGAGGATCACTATACTTTATAATTGTAGTCCACATTGCTACAACTGGAATGGCTGAACAGCCTTAGATCCCTTTCACACGATTTAGGCCCCTTTCACACGATCGGTCCGCCTGTTAGTTTTTCAGGCAGATCCGATCGGGCCACTCGTTGACTTCTATAGGAAGGCGGGTGTCAGCGGAGATGTGTCCGCTGACACCCGCCCTGCCTTCCGATCCGCCAAGATCAACTCAAAACAGACGTATCCATCCAGCGGATCGGATTGGATGAAAACAGACAGGCGGTGCGTTTTCATCCAATCTCCCCATAGAGGAGAGCCGGGCTCTGACAGGTCCATCTCAGCACAGTGAGCGGAGATGGACCTGTCATCCGCCTGCTCAGCGGGGGGATCAGCTAGCGGAGTCCGTCAAAACGGATCCGCCCCCGTGTTAAAGGGACCTTAGGGCTCGTTTACACATGTGAAGCCCTCTGAAGAGCAATCCATGTTTGGATCGCTCTTCAGGGGGCATTTGACAGGCAGTGAGGAGGTGTTATATCACCTCCTCACCGCCTATTTAAACCCCACAGCAGCGCCCAGCAACTGAAAGCATTGCACATGGATGCGGGAAGCCCCCATTCACTTGGATGGGCCACGTTTGGCAGGCATTAAAGGCAGCAGAGGGGGATGTACACATGCCACAGCCAAAATGCTTTGCATCACAGTGCGGCAAAAATTGTCCGCACTGTTGGGCTCATTAGCCTAGGCTAATGACATCATGCACAGCTCTCTCTCTCATGAGAGTTTTCCAGGAAGGGAGGTGGGATGAGTCATACGAGGGCCAATGAGAGCTGCAGAGAGCTGTGTAAATCCAGGTAGTGAACAGGCAGCAGCTTCAGCTTCCCACAGTTAAAATGGCTGCAGCCAGACTCAGTGGAGGGAGATTTCTGCAGCATATTTGGCAAGTACAGATACACAGTACAGTGGAACCCTGGATTACGAGTATAATCCGTTCCAGGAGAATGCTTGTAATCCAAAGCACTCGCATATCAAAGCGAGTTTCCCCATAGAAGTCAATGGAAGTGAAGATAATTTGTTCCGCATTGACTTCTATTGCATGCAATACCGCATGTGGCCAGAGGTGGGGAGGGGGGCGCCAGAGAGCCTTGGAAATACTCGGGGACAGCTCGGCTGAACTCGGAAAGCCTTGGAAAGGCTCGGAAACACTCGGGAACTGAGTATTTCCGAGTGTTTCCAAGTATTTCTGAGTGATTCTGAGTATTTCCGAATGACTCCGAACTGTTCGGAGTGTCACCGGCGCACCCGCACCTCTGGCCAAATGTGGTACTGCACACCCCATTGGCTTCTGGCTTCACAAACCGAGTCAGAATTAAACAAAAAAGTTGCTTGTCTTTCAAGACGCTCGTGTTACTCGTTAACCAAGGTTCCACTGTATGTATAAAATAATATGCAAAGTGGTTGGAGGGACGCTTCAGAATGGCAAAGATGTTTTTATTAAAAACGATGTGAGCAGGCTGCAGTTCTTCTTTAAGTTCTGACATTTGTACCTGCTCCTGAACAGAGGCTGTTCAGAGGGGCTTAGCCAAGAGAAGCGTCCTCCTGCAAATATTCAGTGAATCTGGAGTATCCTATATTGTCCTACACCCCATCCAAGTTCTTCCGCAAATAATAATCCAAAAAGACATCCCCTAGACAGATTATTGAGCCAGAGTGAATGAACTGTTGCTGTGTGCCAGGCTGCCTCTGCACTCATCTTGGGAAAGAACCGGTTAAATTACATTAGCTCCTTCGGGAGTAGCGCTACATTTATTAACCACAAAAATGCAAAAAAAAAGGGGCGTTCATGAAAAGTTGAGGGACCACAAACCAAATACCGTATATACTCGAGTATAAGTCGAGTTTTTTAGTGCTGAAAGTGCCCCCCTCGACTTATACTCGAGTCAAGCACTTTTTCGCAGCAAAAAATTTCATTTTCCGAACGGACTTTGGAGCCCCGTATCTCAGGGCCACTTGGTGCTAGGAACCCATTTGGTGTGCAAACCCAGTGGAACTGGTACCACAACATATCCAAAGCTGGAGTTCCTAGCACTAAGTGGCCCCGAGATACGGTGCCGCAAAGTAGGTTCGGAAAATGTCATTCTCTGCTGCAGAAAAGTGCTTGACATTTTCTAAACCGATTTTTGGGGCCCTGTATCTCGGGGCCACTTGGTGCTAGAAACCCCAAATTTGGATATTTGTATGGTGCTAGTTCCACTGGGTTTACACACCAAATTTAGGGTTCCTAGCACTAAGTGACCCCGAGATACGGGGCCCCAAATTCGGTCAACTGTGTCCATCTGCAGCAATGTCATTTCAGGACCCTTTGGGTTCAGAGACCCCAAATTTTGGCTGCAGCTAGGGGGCATCTAGGAACCCTTAACTACCGAGTTTGAAGTTCAGGGGACCTATGGCTACAAATGGGCATTGTTGAGCCTCTTTTCCACTTACAGTAGCTGCGCATTTCTCACCCTCGTCTTATACTCGGGTCAATAAGTTTTTCCCATTTTTTTGTGGTAAATTAGGGCCTTGACTTATACTTGGATCGACTTATACTCGAGTATATACGGTAAGCAAAAATCATACCGCATAACAAGGTGGAGCTCAATGTCCCGAAAAAAAATCATACAAAAAGAAATGGACCCCCTACCTCAAACCAGCATGAGCTCAACACCTATAAACTGCTGGTGAGGCCCATAGGCTTGAGTTTTTTTAAGGATGGCGGTTCCTTTATTCTGCCTTCCTGCTCAATGGGCGTCAAAGGAAATCCTCTCGAAGGGGGTCACAGATGGCCATGATAAACAGAAGTTTGAACTTTCCCCGTTTCCTCCAAAACTAAAAGAAGCACTGCCCCCCCCCCCCCCCCCAAAAAAAAAACATTCCTCAGGGAAAAATGCACCCTCATTTGACAGGCCCATGGCAAAAGGTGTTGTAGGGTTTAATGCTTTTGTGGTACCCCCTGGTCAGTGGCGGTGAATTTGGCTGGAGTTAGGTTGATCTTGAGCTCTCTCCTGTGATATCGTGGTGAATATGGTGGGTGTTTGACATCATCAGAAGCTGCTTGGAGTCTGTAGTTTCCAGTTGACAGGGGTACAGATGCTTCACTCATGCGGACAGCCCAGGACTTCTCACACAGGCAGGGCATGGGCATGCACTCTTCATGATCCCATGGGCATAAATGGAAAAAAACGAGTGACATTCCAGTCCAAAATTCACGTTCGTGTAAGACAGATGTCCATGAAGAATCGGGATAGTATGGTTTATTCGAAGTCAAACTGTTGCCCACCATTAACCTTTAATACCTGTACAGATTTAACATGCTTCATCAAAAATATTCTAACCCCAAAATGATCCTCCACATTCCCCATGGAACAGTCACTTGTCTGCTCTGCTCTACATTGATGGTAACACCTTCTTTAGTTTATCCAGGTTCCTCTCCCAAATCTTTGTTGCACAAAGCACAAGGGTAGCTGTGTGAGTATCAGTTGTAGGACCGTGTCGGAATGCCGGGGACACGATGATATGAACCAGTTGATGCGGAATCTCTGAGATCTTGTAAATTATAGGCTATGGGGGCGCATGGCAGAAAAGACAACAAAATATAGCTCACAGCTCAAGGTTTTTTCCGTATAGGAATCCACTGAGTAGATACACCATATGGCTAAACGTATGCAAACGTTGCTCCAAATTATGGCGATCAGGTGTCTCCAGTGAAGGGTAGTGATGCAGAAGCTCAACATCTACAAGCTATGAGGTGTGGGCTACATTGATGTAGACACCTTCTTTAGTTTAGCTAGGTTCCTCTTCCAAATCTTTGTTGCGCAAAGCACAAAGATGGCTACGCACAGGCATGTACTGGCCTTCGGGACTACCGGGAGTTTTCCGGTGGGCCAATGGCTCAGTGGGCCAGTCAGGTGCAGTCCTAGAGCCGCTCCTCTCTGACAGTGAGTGATCGCTGGTGATGGGACACTCTGATGTAAGGGACTGGTGATGGGAAACTCTGATGTAAGGGGGCTGGTGATGGGACTCTGATGTAAGGGGTCTGGTGATTGGAAAACACTCTGATGTAAGGGGCTGGTGATGGGACTCTGATGTAAGGGGGCTGGTGATGGGACTCCGATGTAAGGGGGCTGGTAATGGGACTCTGATGTAAGGGACTGCTAATGGGACTCTGATGTAAGGGGGCTGCTGATGGGACTCTGATGTAAGGGGCTGCTGATGGGACACTCTGATGTAAGGGGGCTGCTGATGGGACTCTGATGTAAGGGGGTTGCTGATGGGACTCTGATGTAAGGTGTTGCTGATGGGACACTCTGATGTAAGGGGGCTGCTGATGGGACTCTGATGTAAGGGGCTGCTGATGGGACTCTGATGTAAGGGGCTGCTGATGGGACTCTGATGTAAGGGGCTGCTGATGGGACACTCAAAATGTAAGTGGGCCGGTCTGGATGAAGTCCAGGGCCAAATTTCTGTCCCAGTCCAGCCCTGGCTGCGCATGGCAGAAAAGACAACAAACAAACAAAATTCCACTCACAGTCCAAGGTTTTACTTAGCAATACAACTAATAGGTACACCATATGACCAAATGCATGAAAATGTTGCTCCAAATGATTGAGTTCAATTGCCTCCAGTGAAGGGTACTGTTAATGCTACATCATACAAACAGAGTTTAGACAATTCTGGAGTGGTAAGTGTGGTACCCCAAGGTTCTACCTTGGGATCAATTCTATTCAATTTATTCATAAATGATATAGAGGATGATATATGGGGATGGGATAAATAGCTCAATCTCAGTTTTTTGCGGAAGACACAAAATTAAGCAGGGCAATACCTTCACATCAGGATATTGAAATTTTACAGAAAGACCTGAATAAAATAATGGAGTGGGCAACTACATGGCAAGTGAGGTTTAATGTGGAGAAATGTAAAGTAATGCACTTGGGGACAAAAAAACATAAATTCAAACTACTCACTGGGGGAGAACCGCTGGGGGAATCAAGGATGGAGAAAGATCTGGGGCTCCTAGTAGATGACCCACTGAGCAATATCATGTAATGTCAAGCTGCAGCTACCAAAGCCGGCAGAATTTTATCATGCATAAAAAAAAGGGGATATTCTCCAGAGATAGAACGATAATCCTGTCACTTTATAAAAATCTGGTTCTGCCACATCTGGAGTACTCCAGTTCTGGTCACCAGTCCTCAGAGGGGATGTGCTGGAACTGGAGAGATTCCCAAAGAAGGGCACCGAAATTAATAAGGGGCCTGGACAACCTCAATTACGAGGAACGACTACAAATTTATTTTCACTGGAAAAGCGATGCTTGAGAGGGGACAGGATAGCAATTTACAAATATCTCAATGGCGATGTGGAATTCCCTTCCACAGGCGGTGGTCTCAGCGGGGAGCATTGATAGCTTCAAGAAACTATTAGATAATCACCTGAATGACCACAACATGCAGGGATATACAATGTAATACTGACATATAATCACACACATAGGTTGGACTTGATGGACTTGTGTCTTTTTTCAACCTCACCTACTATGTAACTATGTAACTATGATCCCAGCATAGGAAAAAAACTATTCAATCTCGAGGAGTGTAGGAGGACACGGGGGCCACACAATGAGACTGGAGGAGAAGCTGTTTAACCTTAAACTGTGCAGGGGGTTTTCCACTGTCAGGGCAATAAGGATGTGGAGCTCTCTTCCACAAATGGTGGTGGCAGCGGGGAGCATGGATATTTTTTTTAAAAGACTCTTGGATATGCATCTTAAAGAACACAACTTACAGGGATATGGGAAATAATTATAGACACTGACACATGTGCACCTACACAGGTTGAACTATTGTCTTTATTCAACCTTCCTTATCTACTATGTAACTAAGTAATATCGGTACCCAAATGTGTTCAGTATGGTTGAAGTCAAGTACTGATGTTGGATAAGAAGACCTGGCTGACCATGGGTGTTCATGTTCATCCCAAAGGTGTTCAGTAGGGTTGAGGTCAGGGCTCTGTGCAGGACACTTAGGTTCCTCTACACCAAGGGTCTCAAACTGGCAGCCCTCCAGCTGTCACAAAGCTACAAGTCCCATGAGGCATTGCAAGGCTGACAGTTGCAAGCATGACAGGACTTATAGTTTTGCAACAGCTGGAGGTCTGCAAGTTTGAGACCCCCTGATCTACACCAAACTGGTCATACCATGTCTATATGGAGCTGGCATTCCAATTCATCCTAAAGATGTTCAGAAGGGTTGAGGTTGAGTTGCATCTTGATATAGAGCAGCCATTTATCTTGTAGGATCTCAACATGCTTATAAACACATACTCGGGCCAGTTTATTTTTATTTTTTTTTGATAGACAGGATCAGAATAACCTACCAGCATGTCTTTGGAGTCCAGGAAACTGGAGTACCCAGAGGAAACCCATGCAGGCACAGGGAGAACATGCAAACTCCAGGCAGATGGTGTTGTGGTTGGGATTTGAATCAGCGACCCTATTGCTGCTAGGTGAAAGTTGCTATCCACTACACCACTGTGCCTCCATCAGGGCTCTGTGCTGGACACTCAGGTTCCTCTACACCAAACTGGTCAAACCGTGTCTTTATGGCTCACAAATGCTCTTTTTGGCTGAGTAGGCACTTTTGGCCCTCCAAAAATCTTGTGGAATGTGGTATAGTGAAAGCTGCTGTAGCTGCAAAGTAGTGCGTGTTCCATATGGTTTTGGAATAGGATCTCCAACTCCAGCTCACATAGGTAGGACAGTCAGGGGCCCAGAGACTTTTGGCCATGTATGTAAATATCAAGATGCAAGCGGCCTGTTTATGCAGAGAGATTTGGGAGCACAGTTCTGCTTGAACATTTTCCATGAATAGTGAAAAACATTTAAAAAGAAACAGAATTGAATAAAAAAAAAAACATATTACTCTCCCGGTAAATAGGCAAGCTTGCTTTGTCCTTCTCGTCGTCCATACTTCCAGCGAATCTGCAGTTTCCATGCCAAACATGAGTCATGCTTCTGTGAATTATGATTAGGTTGAAAAAAATATTTCAAAAGGGTTATACAGATAAATAATAATGAAGCTCCACCGACTTCTATAGGACCACATCACTGCTGTTCGGAGTACAGTGCCGGTCTCTCTGGAACTATGACTCACTTTCAGAAATCTCAGAGTATAGCAGATGAAAACAATTGAGAAAGTAACGGGATACTTTTTCATGTTTTCTTTTTTCATGGTATTCCCACTAACAAAAAAAAAAAAATTGGATACCTGTCCTTCAGCAAGAAAGATGAGAGCTACTAACCTTCATCCCACCCTTTGTCAGCAGACTGGATGCATGTAAGTAAGGCCTTGCAATTGGCTAGATGTTGGCTGCAAGAGTGCAAAGTCATGCCCCACTCATCTCTTTGCTAGAACAGTGACCCTCCTTGCTGAGGCTGTACCCTCCACCATCTTGTGCCCCACTCCATGCCAGAGGCCTCCTCCTGACATTCCTGGCCATTAACCTTTTTTCCCCAAAGGAAGGAATGTCCACACATAAGTAAAGTTGCTGCACGTCAGGCAGCAAAGTGGTGTAGTGGTTAGCACTCTCACCTAGCAGCTAATAGGGTTACTGGCTCAAATCCCGACCACAACACCATCTGCTTGGAGTTTGCAGGTTCTCCCTGTGCCTGCGTGGGTTTCATGCGATGCATGAATCTATCCATTGGGCATAGAGGGGGTGGCTGGAGAGAGGGGGCGGTGCCCTTATGGACGCACCGCCACTGGTACATTGTCAATCACATTTAGTGGACAGTCTGCAGAAGTCTTATGTGAAAGCATTGTGCAGCCATTACAGTAGGGCATCTTCTGTCAAACAGTCTCTCTGTACCCAGGGTTATTAGTACTCACTGGATAGGATCTCTGCTGTCACCTCCTCCATAGGTACACCTCTCCCAGAATTCCAAAGGTGGATAGCTTCACTCAGGGAACTATTGGCCAGGCCTGAAAGGCCTTTCGCAATTCGCCCTAGCCCCCGGCCTCCATAAGGATCAGGAAGTCCACTGCTGGCCCTCCTTGGTGCAGGTCTACTTCTTCGCAGCCTCCAGCCCTGTCCAGGGCCTACACTTTTTTGGCTACATCTGCATGGATGTGGGGTGTTTGGCTCCGATGCCCCAGCTGCACTGGGGCTCCTCTCAACCTGCTTTATATGTGGGCACTGATTCTCCCATTACATCACTACAGGAGGGCTCTAACTGAGGTGGGCCTAGCACCTGATGACACTCTCTCCTGTAACCGGAAACTATCCTGGCACAGAGCCACCTCGTGGCAGACTAGCAAACTGCACCTGCCTACACGCTCAGATAACATTTTTGTCCTTGCGTACTCTTTTCTAGTGTCTAGAAAGTCATACACAATGGTATCCTCCAGCATAGAAGTCCAAGCTCTCCCAGATCTCCCCTGAACAATCCAGAGGCATGCATTGCAGGGGGGTGTGGCACAGCTCTGACTTTCCAGATGGAAAGTCAATGTTCATGTACAGAGTGCCTAGGGCTCTGGTGCTTCCAGGGCGTTCAGCAGACTGAAGGGTGCATTAGGTCCATGATGCATGGTTCCTCCATCATTTCTACACCTTTAATCATCGATAGATGTATTAGTAGCGTACTGGACCCATAACAGGAGGGATAAGACTTTATATCTAGATTTTAGAGACAACTCTCTGTCAACCAGGCAGTGGCGTCTCCAGCTTTCATATTTAGGGGGGGCACATGGGGGGACAGGGACAAAAATAGGGGGGCAATATAAAATGCAAATATATCTATCTATCTATCTATCTATCTATCTATCTATCTATCTATCTATCTATCTATCTATCTATCTATCTATCTATCTATCTATATTCTATCTATCCTGGGGCCCTTTACTACGATCCCACAATGACCCTTTCACATGTTCTGCAGTGAGCTCCCTTCCTACTGTATTGGGGTCCCCCAGGGTGGCAGAAAACAAGAGATATACGTCACCAGCATACCAAGAAAATATAAGGGTCCAAAGCAGTGGGAGAACTATCAGGGTTGCAAAGGTTGTCTTGCCACCGGGCCCTGGTGTTCCGCCACTGTGTGGTTCCCCAGCCTCCTCTTGCTGTCCTGCCCCTGCTATTGACAGCGCTGGTCTGGCATCTCTTGGAATTTACAGGCTGGTTCTCCTGATCTAAGGATGGGAGAAATCAGTCTGTTTTTTCAGTAACTGAGAGTCCTGGTGGAGTCCTTCCTGCAACTCGCTCTTCTCCCTGCCAATGAGGATGCAGGGGAAGGAGCAGATCGGGCGGTCGTGGTTGTGTGAGCGCTCGCATTATGCAGTGTCAGCGAGCAGAGGGAGGGGGGAGGAATCACCCGCAGGAGCTGACTGGGGACGTTCTCCCTCTCAATAGAGACTGTGTTACTCCAGCGGTGGCCCGAGTAAGATGCGGCGCATCCGCTACGAATGCAAACAAAAAGAAATTGCCTTTTTGAAAAAAATAAATAAATACATTTAAAAAAAAAAAATTTTTTTTTTTTTGGGGGGGGGGGGGGGGGGGGGGCACATGGTGGGGCCCAGCATAATGTTGGGGGGGTCAGGGCCCCTTCTGGCCCCCCCTAGGGTCGCCATTGCAACCAGGGTATTCTCAGGTTACACCTGAGGCATCAAAAGAATGTAGGAAGGATGAGAATCCGGAGGATATATTTGGGGTCCAGAAGGTCTGAAGAAAAGCCAACGTGTTTTGGTTGGTTCACCAGTCCTTCTTTATTAGGGCTTTTATGGTAAACTGAGCCAGAAGAATCAAGCAATATCTGGAATAGTGCATCAGCAAACCATCTTGGTGAGCCAGTCAGAGTCCTTCCTACTCACCTAGTGCTCGGGGTAGTTTTAACGCTTGTGATATCAAGGGCACGGAACCCCCTCTAATGCATGAATGCCGTCCTTTGATGACACTGACCAATGTCCAGTCTAATGAATTGTTCTTTCATCACCTTTATGGAGAGACTTTGAGCGTAGAACTCACAGGATCAGAACTCTTTCTCCAAGAGGAGGTATTTCCAGGTGGCATATTTACTTTGCTAAAAAAAAAACTAGAACCAGACAGGGATTGGTCAGGGGGAGCACTGAGATGTTCAGCACTCCGCCAGACCTGGATTGACACCTTCTACTGCCTAGGTCTTCACAGTCAGACAAATGTTTTGTAGCCAACACAGAAAGAAAGGGATGTCCATCTCTACTTACTCACAGATCCCTCTCTATCAATATGGAGTGTTCCCCAGTACAGTGAAGATGATTGGCCCTCACGTACACCCTTTAGCTCCATGCCATATGGCTAGTTAAAAAAATGGCCATGGTAAGAATAAACCCTGAAAAAGGAGCCCTACTAAAGCAAATGATACACAACATTTATTAACCAGAAAACCTTCCTCTGGGTGCTTCTCTGAAACTAGTTTCACCATATTACAGGGGGGCCATGTAGGTAGGTGCAACTGGCTAGTCTGTTACTAGGTGGCTCTGTTCCAGAATAGTGTCTGGTTACAGAAGGTTGTGTCATCAGGTGCTAGGCCCCTTTTAGTTAGAGCCTTCCTGCTGTGATGTCATGGGTGAGTCAGTACCCAAAATATAAGGCAGGTTGGGAGGAGCCCAGTCGCAGAGCATGGGAGCATGGGAGCTAAACACCCCAAACCAGTAGGGTTGCCACCTACTTTGGCTTGAAGAAAAGGTGGCAACCCTACACACCACCTCAAATGTAACCAGTACGCGGAGGCCCTCGACAGGGCTGGAGGCCAGGGTGAAGTAGACGCAGGAGAGCCGGCTGTAGACTTCCTGACCCTTATGGAGTCGAGTGCTGGGTTGGGTTGCAAAAGGCCTTTCATGCCATATGCCAAGAGTTCCCTGAGTGAGGCTATCCCCCTGGAGGGTCCTGGAAGAGGTGCACTTACGGAGAAGGCGACTAGAGAGAATCCATTCCAATGAGTACTAATGACCCCGGGTTCACTGAGAGACTGTTAAAGAGAGATGGCTGCATATGCTTTCACGTGTAACTGCTATGGGCCGTCCACTAAATGTGATTGACTATGTAATGTCTAGTGACCCTGGAATGTACAGTATATCGATGTGATGTGACGGTTTATGCCATTTCCAAAGATTCACCAGTACAGTGCAGCAACCCTATTCAATTGTGGATGCTCCTTCCTTCCTTAGGGATATAAAGGTCAATCACTTGGAATGCCTTGTGAAGGCCTCTGGCATGGAGTGGGCCACATTATGGTGAAAGGTTTGGCCTCAGCAGCAGGGACAGTGTTCCAGCAAAGACAGGAGCGGGGCAGGGGCTTGTTCTGTTGGCACCAAGATCCAGCCAATTTTCAAAGCCCGTCTTGCAGCCTGATTTCAGGGAGCCCCACCATCCACCATTCCTGTCTAATGAGAGCTTCATTATTGGTTTGGGGGCATGGGGAGGGGGTGAGTGGGCAGACTTACTGGGCAGTCAGGCCTTTACAGGAACACTTTAATTGAAAACTGTCAAGATATAACTCTTATGCCCCGTACACACGATCGGACTTTCCGCCAACAAAACCGTGGATTTTTGTTCGAAGGTTGTTGGCTCCAACTTGTCTTGCATACACACGGTCACACAAATGTTGGCCAACAATTACGAACGTGGGAACGCGGTGACGTAAAAGACGTCACGACGAGCCGAGAAAAGGGAAGTTCAATAGCCAGTGCGGCTCCTCCTGCTTGATTCCGAGCATGCGTGAACTTTTGTGCGCAGGACTTGTGTACACACGATCGGACTTTCCGACAACAAAGTTTTATTGGCGGAAAATTTGAGAACCTGCTAGCCAACATTTGTTGTTGGCGGAAAGTCCGACAGCAAATGTTCGATGGAGCATGCACACGGTCGGATTTTCAGCCAACAAGCTCACATCCAACATTTCCCATCGCAAAATCCGACCGCGCTTACGCAGCATAATAGGGCGTACACACGGTCGGACTTTGTTCGGACATTCCGACAACAAAATCCTAGGATTTTTTCCGACGGATGTTGGCTCAAACTTGTTTTGTCTACACACGGTCACACAAAGTTGTCGGAAAATCCGATCGTTCTGAACGCGGTAACGTAAAACACGTACGTCGGGACTATAAACAAGGCAGTAGCCAATAGCTTTCATCTCTTTATTTATTCTGAGCATGCGTGGCACTTTGTCCGTCGGATTTGTGTACACACGATCGGAATTTCCGACAACGGATTTTGTTGTCGGAAAATTTTATCTCCTGCTCTCCAACTTTGTGTGTCGGAAAATCCGATGGAAAATGTCCGATGGAGCCCACACACGGTCGGAATTTCCGACAACACGCTCCGATCGGACATTTTCCATCGGAAAATCCGACCGTGTGTACGGGGCATTAGTCTGCAGATACAAACCACCCACCCAGGGGCAGCAACAATACAGAGAGTGGGAAGCCGGCCAGACTTGATAGCCATGCATGTGTCATTCCAAAGCCTTAGATGATCCTTCAACATAAGCAGTGACATGTTCAGAGATCCCTCTACATCACTGCATTCTACAAAGACGTGGCTCGGGACCCGTCTTAAACTGCGCAGCTAATAGACGAGGGGGTCCCAGAGTAATAAGGCAATCAACGACAGTCTGTTGTGGGAATGAAGCAAATTAAAAAAACAAAAACTAGATTATATTAAAAAAAAAAACATGAGTCACATTTCTCCACAGGTTTCATTAACCACTTAAGGACCGAGCCTCTTTCCGAGATTTGTTGTTTGCAAGTTAAAAACAGGTTTTTTTGCTAGAAAATTACTTAGAATCCCCAAACGTTATACTTTTTTTTTCTGACACCCTAGAGAATAAAATGGCGGTCGTTGCAATACTTTCTGTCGCACCGTATTTGCACAGCGTTTTGAATACACTTTTTTTCATAAAAAAATAAGACAACAGTAAAGTTAGCCCAATTTTTTTTTTTTTATATTGTGAAAGATAATGTTACGCCGAGTAAATTGATACCCATCATGTCACGCTTCAAAATTGCGCCCGCTCGTGGAACGGCGACATACTTTTACCCTTAAAAATCTCCAAAGGCGACGTTTAAAAAAATTCTACAGGTTGCACTTTTTGAGTTACAGAGGAGGTCTAGGGCGAGAATTATTGCTCTCGATCTACCGATCGCGGCGATACCTCACATGGTGTGGTTTGAACACCGTTTTCACGTATGCGTTCGCTCCTGCACGTGAAGCTCGGCGGGACGGGGTGCGTGTAAAATTATTTATTTATTTATTTTTACCTTTTATTTTTCTCTCAATCAGAGCCCCCCCCCCCAGCATAAGTTTCCTCATTAGAGCCTCTCTTACATAAGAGTCCCCCCATACATCAGGGTCCCAATCAAAGCCCCCCCCCCCTTAAATCAGGGTGCCAATCAGAGTCCCCTTAAATCAGAATCCCCACCTGAGCACCCGTATATCAAGGTCCCCATCAGAGCCCCCCTTTACATCATGGCCCCCTTTACATCAAAATCCTTTCTTACATCAGGGTCCCCATCACAGCCCCCCCCCTTACATCCTCATTCTGTGAACACTGAAGGGTCGGATAAAATCCTGTAGCAGGCTGGATGTGGCCCAGGACCCGGGGGGTCATAGTTTGGAGACCCCTGATCTGGCCCTTTCCTCTCCAGCTTGCCTATGTTTCTGTGCATTGGAAAGAAGAAAGAAATGGCTGCACATCCAGAACTTTCGATTGCCTTTTATTTTGTTTTACAAAGATAACACCAAAGACACCAAACTGTGGTCAGGTAGACGCGTTTCACACATACATCTTGTGCTTAGTCAATCGTATTGATTAAGCACAAGATGTGTGTGTGAAACGCGTCTACATCTTAATCAACCGTAATGATTAAGCACAAGATGTATGTGTGAAACGCGTCTACATCTTAATCAATCGTAATGATTAAGCACAAGATGTATGTGTGAAACGCGTCTACATCTTAACCACCTCAATACAGTGCATTTTCGCCCCCTTCCTGCCCAAGCCATTTTTCAGCTTTCAGCGCTGTCGCACTTTGAATGACAATTGCGCGGTCATACAACACTGTACCCAAATGAAATTGTTATCATTTTTTCCCCACAAATAGAGCTTTCTTTTAGTGGTATTTGATCACCTCTGCGGTTTTTATTTTTTGCGCTATAAACAAAAGAAGAGTGAGAAGTTTTAAAAAAAACACAATAATTTTTATCTTTTGCGATAATAAATATCCAATTTTTTTTTCTTTAAAACAAATTTTTTCTCAGTTTAGGCCGATATGTATTCTTGTACATATTTTTGGTAAAAAAAAATCGCAATAAGCGTATATAGATTGGTTTGCGCAAAAGTTATAGCGTCTACAAAATAGGGGATAGATTTATAACATTTTTATTTTTTTTTATTTTTTTACTAGTAATGGCGGCGATCTGCATTTTTTATTGTGACTGCGATATTGCGGCGGACACATCAGACACTTTTGACACATATTTGGGACCATTCACATTTATACAGCGAACCGTGCTATAAAAATGCATTGATTACTGTATAAATGTGACAGGCAGGGAAGGGGTTAACACTAGGTGGTGATCGAGGGGTTAACTGTGTTGCTAGGGAGTGATTCTAACTGTAGGGGGAGGGGACTCACAAGGGGAGGAGACCGATCGGTGTTCCTCTGTGCTGGAAACATACCATCGGTCTCCTCTCCTCTGACAGGACCGTGGATCTGTGTGTTTACACCCCACAGATCCACGGTCCTGCTGTGTTACCGGTAATCGCGGGTGCCCGGCGGACATCGCGGCCGCCGGGCACGCGCACCGGGTGCCTAGTGACACGGCGGGCGCGCGCGATCGCCGGCGGCGGCGCGCGCGATCGCCGGCGGCGGCGCGCGCGATCGCCGGCGGCGGCGCGCGCGCTCCCTGGTGGCCTAGGAATGCGAGGCCGTCATATGACGCCCGCCCGCAACGAGAGCTGCGCCGCCTGGCCGTCAATAGACAGCCGGCGGTCAGCTAGCGGTTAATCAACCGTAATGATTAAGCACAAGATGTATGTGTGAAACGCGTCTACATCTTAATCAATCGTAATGATTAAGCACAAGATGTATGTGTGAAACGCGTCTACATCTTAAACAATCGTAATGATTAAGCACAAGATGTATGTGTGAAACGCCTCTACATCTTAATCAATCGTAATGATTAAGCACAAGATGCATGTGTGAAATGCGTCTACATCTTAATCAATCGTAATGATTAAGCACAAGATGTATGTGTGAAACGCATCTACATCTTAATCAACCGTAATGATTAAGCACAAGATGTATGTGTGAAACGCGTCTACATCTTAATCAATTGTAATGATTAAGCACAAGATGTATGTGTGAAACGCGTCTACATCTTAAACAATCGTAATGATTAAGCACAAGATGTATGTGTGAAACGCGTCTACATCTTAATCAATCGTAATGATTAAGCACAAGATGCATGTGTGAAATGCGTCTACATCTTAATCAATCGTAATGATTAAGCACAAGGTGCATGTGTGAAACGCATCTACATCTTAATCAATCGTAATGATTGAGCATAAGATGTATGTGTGAAACGCGTCTACATCTTAATCAATCGTAATGATTAAGCACAAGATGCATGTGTGAAGCGCGTCTACATCTTAATCAATCGTAATGATTAAGCACAAGGTGCATGTGTGAAATGCATCTACATCTTAATCAATCGTAATGATTGAGCATAAGATGTATGTGTGAAACGCGTCTACATCTTAATCAATTGTAATGATTAAGCACAAGATGCATGTGTGAAACGCGTCTACATCTTAATCAATCGTAATGATCAAGCACAAGATGCATGTGTGAAACGCGTCTACATCTTAATCAATCGTAATGATTAAGCACAAGATGCATGTGTGAAACGCGTCTACATCTTAATCAATCGTAATGATTAAGCACAAGATTCATGTGTGAAACGCGTCTACATCTTAATCAATCGTAATGATTAAGCACAAGATGTATGTGTGAAACGCGTCTGCCTGACCACAGTTTGGTGTCTTTGGTGTTATCTTTGTGAAACAAAATAAAAGGCAATCGGAAGTTCTGGATGTGCAGCCATTTCTTTCTTCTTTCCAAGTTTCTCCACGGAAGGCAGGCCAGGGGGCTGGCACTCTGCAAGATACTCCAATCAGCCTTATCCTTATACACCTGGAGCAGCGGTTCTTTTTCTTGTATGTTTCTGTGCACCTGCTCTATGTGTGGTGCATTCAAGTGTCTTCGTTGTGAATGACACCTCAACCTGAACAGCAGTGAGCAACGCACATCACATCACAGCAACGCACAAACTGCATGTTATAATGGTGCACTTGCATTGCTGAAAAAATTAGTCCTGGGAACTTTTTTTTTCATCCGCAATGGATTGCTTAAGTGTTAAATTAAAAAAAGTGTGAAGGTATTTATAGATGTGGTGATATCGGGGGCACAGCACCCCCCCATCCCCCTATTCACTCGATGGAGGTGCTAAAATAGGAATATACAACAAGTATTTTGCATGAAGAGACAGAAAAGACATTGGGCTTCATATGTAAATAAAGACAGGTCAGCACAGGTACACATATACTGAGGACCATGAGCACGTCAAGGACCATGAGCACAACGAGGACCATGAGCACACCGAGGACCGTGACTTCACAGAGGACCATGAGCACACCAAGGACCATGAGCACACCGAGGACCGTGACTTCACAGAGGACCATGAGTACACCGAGGACCATGAGTACACCAAGGACCATGAGCACGAGGACCGTGACTTCACCGAGGACAATGAGTACACTGAGGACCATGAGTACACTGAGGACCATGAGTACACTGAGGACCATAAGTACACCGAGGACCATGAATACACCAAGGACCATGAGCACACCAAGGACCATGAGCAATCCGAGGACCATGAGTACACTGAGGACCATGAGCACACCAAGGACCATGAGCACACCAAGGACCATGAGAACACTGAGGACCGTGACTTCACAGAGGACCATGAGTACACCGAGGACCATGAGCACACCAAGGACCATGAGCACAACGAGGACCGTGACTTCACCGAGGACAATGAGTACACTGAGGACCATGAGTACACTGAGGACCATGATTACACTGAGGACTGTGACTACACCGAGGACCATAAGTACACCGAGTACCATGAGTACACCGAGGACCATGAGTACACTGAGACCCGCGACTACACCGAGGACCATGACTAAACCGAGGACCATGACTAAACCCAGGACCATGAGCACACTGGGGACCATGAGTACAATGAGGACCGTGACTACACCGAGGACCATGACTACACCGAGGACAATGAATACACCGAGGATAATGAGTACACCAAGGACCATGAGCACACCAAGGACCATGAGAACACCGAGGACCGTGACTTCACAGAGGACCATGAGTACACCGAGGACCATGAGCACACCAAGGACCATGAGCACAACGAGGACCGTGACTTCACCGAGGACAATGAATACACTGAGGGCCATGAGTACACTGAGGACCATGATTACACTGAGGACTGTGACTACACCGAGGACCATAAGTACACCGAGTACCATGAGTACACCGAGGACCATGAGTACACTGAGACCCGCGACTACACCGAGGACCATGACTAAACCGAGGACCATGACTAAACCCAGGACCATGAGCACACTGGGGACCATGAGTACAATGAGGACCGTGACTACACCGAGGACCATGACTACACCGAGGACAATGAATACACCGAGGATAATGAGTACACCAGGGACCATGAGCACACCAAGGACCATGACTACACTGAGAACCGTGACTACACCGAGGACCATGACTACACCAAGGACCATGAGCACACCGAGGACCATGAGTACACTAAGGACCATGACTACACCAAGGACCATGACTACACCGAGGACAATGAATACACCAAGGATAATAAAGTACACCAAGGACCTTGAGCACACCAAGGACCATGAGTACACCGAGGACCATGAATACACCGAGGACCATGAGTACACCGAGGACAATGAGTACACCGAGGACAATGATTACACTGAGGACCATGACTACACCGAAGACAAGGAGAACACCAAGGACCATGAGTACACCGAGGACAATGATTACACCGAGGAGAATGAGTACACTAAGGATAGTCAGTACACTGAGGACCGTGACTACACCGAGGACAATGAGTACACCGAGGACAATGAGTACACCAAGGACCATGAGTACACTAAGGATAGTCAGTACACTGAAGACCATCAGTACCCCGAGGACAATGCTGCACTCTACTACAAGCATATTAACAATATTCCATCTCTAGTATCTATGGCTCCTCACATATGGAGAATACATCCAGGCACATAACTCCGGCTGGTATACAGGCAAATGACGGCATGTGTGACGCTCCCTCTGAGTAATACGACATCCTGTTTTGCTCCGGGTTTATTTCATGGCATGACTTTCCTGCCTCACACACGTTCCCAAAATTTACAGGAATCCCTCTCTCTGCTGCGGTGAATTAATAAGGAGTACAGCTGTACATTATTGTTTATTAAAGGGACTCTCCATACAGAGATGAAATTCGTTTATTAAAATCCTCATTGGTGGAATTGTCTGAGGGTGGAGCTAACTGTGTGTCAGTGATTTAACCCTGGCACTGTCAGAGCCGTTTTTGCGTGTCTTTTTTTGCACGACTGTTAAATAATCATTTGAGGCCTGAAGATTAGTAAAAAGCCAAAACATGATATACTTTCTGAAAGCAGAGACCCTGGAGAATAAAATGGTGGCAGTTCCCATTTTTAATGTCACGCATAAACAGTACGACAGTATCAGTAAAAAAATACAATCACGTTAATTTTAGGATACACAAATGTAAAAGAACACCCAATTTTTTTGGTAAAATATATGCATGATTTTTGTACGTGTTTTTCACGCGATACGCATAGGGCCAGCCCATTCATTTCAATAGGCTGTCCTGCACACGACTAACGTGGCCAAATAGCTCACATAGCTTTTTTGTGGCATTGAGTCTTGTGTGTTTTGACTGCACGCTTTGTTGCGTTTGTCGTGAGTTTTTTCGCACGGAAAAATACACGTCTTCTTGCCGCGTTTGCAGTCCAAGTAACAAAAAATGGCGCCACAAGCACGACAGTTTTTTTTTTTAAGCATGTTTCATAAACGCAATTGGGCATTTTTGAGCAGGTTTAGAAAGCGTGGAATGAAGCCTTAGACAAAACGAGCCCGGCTCCCAATGACGTCACATTTGACGAGGCGCGCCGGTCGGAGCTTGTGGTCTGAAGTCATGCTGAGCAGTGTGGCTGCTTCCTTTGTTTTTTTTTTAGCTTGCCTATCTCTTCATTTTGAAAGTATGATTTTGTGACAAATAAATTCCATGAGCTGTTACTGTATTACGCTATGTGGGGCTCCTTTCTTTTATTATGGCCAGTGTTTAATATCGTTGCCGCTGAACCCTTCTGAGAAGTGGAGGAGCATGCCAGTTTGTTTTATTATCATATTGTTCTGATGAGTTGGGGAAGCATGCCTCGACCCACCTATAATTATAGGAATAATAATTAATTATAATTAAAAATTATTACAGAATAATTATAAGAGGTCACTTTATCTAGTAAGCAGCCTATGGTTCATGTTGGTGGAGGGCGTGTCACTGGCTGCATTGCTCACATTTGCTGAAATTGGACTTTCACTATTGTTTTCATTTTTTTTTTATTAATTTTATTGTACTTATTAATTAATTTATTTAATTTATTGATTGTATTTTGATTTCTTAATTAATGAATTTATTTTATTTTATTTATTAATTGTTAATTTAATTTATACATTTTATTTTACTATTTTGCACTTGTCACTTTTTTGCACTGTTTTGCACAGAGTTTACAAACCGTGCAAGTGTGAATGAAGCCTTAGACAAAATGAGCCCAGCCCCCGATGACATCACATTTGACGAAGCATGTCGGGCGGAGCTTGTGATCTGAAGTCATGCTGAGCAGTGTGGCTGCTTCCTTTCTTTTTTTTAGCTTGCCTATTTCTACATTTCGAAAGTTTGATTTTATGACAAATACATTCCATGAGCTGTTACTGTGTTACACTTTGTGGGGCGTTTCTTCTTTGTTTAATGGCCACTGTTCAATATAGTTGCTGCTGAATCCTTCTGAGAAGAGGGGGAGCATGCCGTGTCACTGGCTGCATTGCTTTTGCTGTTTACATATATTGCCCCAATGAGTTGGGGGAAGCATGCCTTGACCACCTATAATTATAGGATTCATTATAATTAACAATAATTAATAATAATTAATAATAACAATTAATAATGTATAATAATAATAAATAAAAATAATTAATTATAATTAATAATGATTAATTACAGGATAATTATAAGAGGTCACATTAACTAGTAAGCAGCCTATGGTTCATGTTGGTGGAGGGTGTGTCACTGGCTGCATTGCTCACATTTGCTGACATTTGGAGTTTCACTATTGTTTTTACTTTTATGAACTGTAAAAAAAAAATTTATTGCTTGGGGGGGGGGGGGGGGGGGTTGGGGGCGCGTCACTGGCTGCATTTCTTTTGCTGTTTTATTACCATATTGTCCCAATGAGTTGGGGGGAGCATGCCTTGACCACCTATACTTATAGGATTTATTATAATTAATAATAATTAATAATGCATAATAATAACAATTAATAATGTATAATAATAATAAATAATAATAATTAATTATAATTAATAATTATAAGAGGTCACATTAATTAGTAAGCAGCCTATGGTTCATGTTGGTGGAGGGCGTGTCACTGGCTGCATTGCTCACATTTGCTGAAATTTGGACTTGCTATTGTTTTTACGTTTATGAACTGTAAAAAAAGAATGTGTTGCTTGGGGGGTGCGTGGTGTCACTGGCTGCATTGCTTTTGCTGTTTTATTAACATATTGTCCCAATGAGTTGGGGAGGAGCATGCCTTGACCACCTATAATTATAGGATTCATTATAATTAATTATAATTATTAATGCATAATACTAACAATTAATAATGTATAATAATAATAATAATAATAATAATTATTAATTATATAATAATTATAAGAGGTCACATTATCTAGTAAGCAGCCTATGGTTCATGTTGGTGGAGGGCATGTCACTGGCTGCATTGCTCACATTTGCTGAAATCACTATTGTTTTCATTTTTTTTTAAATTAATTTTATTGTATTTATTATATTTGTTAATTTTATTTTATTAATTAATGAATTTGTTTTATTTAATTTATTAATTGTTAATTTTATTTATTAATTTTATTTTTTATTTTATATTTTTTTATATAATTTTTTTTTATTTTATATTAAAAAAAAATGTATTTTACTATTTTGCACTTGTCACTTTTTGTGCTGTTTTGCACAGCTGTGTTATGCTACACGGGTGCTAATATTGTGGATTGGTTTACAATTTATCAATTTATCGGTGGTACATTATAGCGCAGCACTACTAATCTTTGCAGGGCAGGCACAGCCCCACGGCAAGGGTTAATTTTTTTATTTTTTTTCCCTGCCCCAAGTTGGGCTGTAAGTTCTGGGTGTTCCCCTTATAAATCCGCGAAGAGTCTTTTTACAGACCGGATCGCTTCCGAAGGGAGAGAGAAGACACAAGCGAGCGCCTCTCCTGCACACGGTGCTCTCGGCCGTTGTGCGGGGAAACGTTCGCCGCTGATCTCTTGGCCCACAATTAGGCGCAGACTTGATTACGGTATTAAGAGAAGATTGCAAAATGAAGACTTATCAGAGGCCGGGACATCTGCAGGACACAAATGCTGTACAGATGTGACTCCGCTCTGGGCCACCACTTATGTCACTTCTAAGCAGGAAAAGCTTTCGTTACATTTATTACATAATGTAGCAATTCTTTAAGCAGGGCCGGCTTCTGCTTTTCCGCTAATGAGATTTCAGCCTGGGCCATTGCTGATCAAGTACTTTGCTGCACCCAAACCGAGCACACGACACAACCCCAAAGTGGTCTCAGAGAAACTCCAGCCGTGATCTTAAAGCCTTAAACCGGTATTAAAACCAAAACCAAAAATGTCATCTATTGCAGCTTACCCATCATTAGACGTGGCAGCTTTTTTTCCCACTTTATTTCACCTGGTGATCCAGCCAGTAACACACTTCCTGTCTTAGGTTGTCTCCACTCTGCATGGAGGAGCAATGGAGCCACCTTTGGACCGCAGCATTGTCATTTTGGGGTTGGGGTTAATGGAGCGTTAGATGGACTAACGGATTTAGGTGGACTTGACTAACAAATTAAAGATGAACTCCAGCTAACACGTTATAAGCAGTTACAGTAACATTAGTTTTTTTTTTTCTTTTGGGATCAAGCATTTAAATTTGTAACCTTGACAGATACACTATATTGTCAAAAGTTTTGGTGCGTTTTGAGACGTGTCTTTCCACACACATGAACTTTAACAACATCCCAGTCTTAATCAGTAGGGTTCAATATTGAGTTGCCCACCTTTTGCAGCTATAACAGCTTCGATTCTCCTGGGAAGGCCGTCCACAAGGTTTAGGAGTGTGTCTATGGGAATGTTTGACCATTCATGTTGGGCGAGAAGGCCTGGCTCGCAGTCTCCGCTCTAATTCATCCCAAAGGTGTTCTATCGGGTTGAGGCCAGTCAAGTTCCTCCACCCCAAACTCGCTCCTCCATGTCTTTATAGACCTTGCTTTGTGCACTGGTGGGCAGTCATGTTGGAACAGGAAGGGGCCGTCCCCAAACTGTTCCCACAAAGTTGGGAGCATGAAATTGTCCAAAATGTCTTTGTATGCTGATGCCTTAAGAGTTCCCTTCACTGGAACTAAGTGGCCAAGCCCAACCCCTGAAAAACAACCCCACACCATAATCCCCCCTCCACCAAATGATTTGGACCAGTGCACAAAGCAAGGTCCATAAAGACATGAATGATCGAGTTTGGGGTGGAGGAACTTGAGTGGTCTGCGTCACTTAGAGTTCCCAGACCTTAGTAATTTTGCACAGAGTCCTAAACTCAACCCGATAGAACACCTTTGGGATGAATTAATGCAGAGACAGCGAGCCAGGCCTTCTCAAGTTCCTCCACCCCAAACTCGCTCATCCATGTCTTTATGGACTTTGCTTTGCGCATTGGTCCAGTACATTTGGTGGAGGGGGGATTATGGTGTGGGGTTGTTTTTTAGGGGTTGGGCTTGGACCCTTAGTTCTAGTAAAGGAAACAGTGATGCGAACCTCAATGTAGTTGAGCATCATGGCAAATGTAGTTTCAAAACATCTGGGGAGCCAAAGTTCGCCATCACTATCTTAAGGCGTCAGCATACCAAGACATTTTGGACAATTTCATGCTTCCAACTTTGTGGGAACAGTTTGGGGACGGCCCCTTCCTGTTCCAACATGACTGCGCACCAGAGCACAAAGCAAGGTCCATAAAGACCTCCCCAGCTTCGCCTCTGTGACGAGGCTGGGGGAGAGGAAACAAAGGCAGGAGGAGGTCATTTTCGGGCGAAGGTCCACTTTAAGGCAATTTTAAGATCAATTATATTTTTTATTCGCATTAAACCAAAAACAGTTTAGCGCACTGCAGTCATCAAGGTTGGACTGGTTTACCCCGACCCAAGTTCTAGTAAATCCACACACATTAAATATTGAATCTACTTTGCTTGTAATAACACAAAAAAAAAAAAGACAGAACATCAGCATTAAACACAGAAGCTGCCTCAGGGAGGTTTTGTCCTTGAATGTGTTGCCTCTTTGATTCGGTGCCGCTCCCTGTCAGCACACTTAGTATTCAGGAGCGGAAAGTTGCAACTTTCAGCGAAGCTCTTACTCGCCACTCTGGGACTGTATGTATGTATGTCAGTTAGCAGGACTGCCCAGAAGACGCCGTTGTGACCAAATGACTGGCATCCCCTGGGACCTGCCGAACCAAGAAAAGATAATTTCCTGTATAGGTCTGGAGGCTTCTGCTGACTGCCCCTAGGAAGTGGTGCTGGGGACAGGAGGAGCTCTATGGTAGTGATGTGCGAAGCGGGTGAAGTTCAGGTCACTGCATGTCCACCAAGCCCATCAGGACGCTCCTCTCCCTCCTCTGTGACAAATAAAGCCAGAAGTGACGAGGATTTCATCAATTCCGGTTTTCGGTGATGTCATTTCCTGGCCGGTACAACCAAGGAAGCATCTGATCGAACACGATCTGTGTTTGATCAGCTGCCTTGGAGGTCAGAGCAGGGATCAGGGGTCTATGATGGACACTGAGAACGAGGCTTGGATTAATTCTCTGGATAAGGACAATAAAGATTCCCTTCTGGAGTGGATAGAAAGGTGTAATATTAATCTTGTACAAGGTAAAGGTCAGAGGAAATAAGGTGGCCCTCCTGAAGACTAGGTTGGAGAGCCTCCTTCACTTGGGACAAAAATAATCCCTCAAGAAATCTATGAAGATAAATGAATTTCACTTTATCAGACTGCTGGAACATTGTTTGTCTTCCGATGACGTGTCCAGTGGACAGAATACACAAGTTTGTGTCTCTCCCATTGAGTGCCCCCTAGGTGTGAATTCCCATTGTTAATTGAGTTAATTGAATCACCTATTGTTTCTGTCTGTTGGCTAATTTGGCTAACTCTTGGAGGTTTTTATGATGGGCTTAGCCTTGTGCCAACTTTAGCTCGTTATCTAACCCTTGTGTGATGTTTTGGGTAATATTTGATTTATTGTTCATGTGGTGACTGACCTACTTTTGAAGTGTATGAAAACCTGTATTTCTCTTCAATAAACAGTCATTCCTTTGCTTCTACCTCAACATCTTGTCTGTGTTCAATGCTTGGGGTAAAAGGGCTGGTATTAGCTCTTGGTCTGCTGGAACAGTTTGGAGGGCAGGAGTCACTGTTTGGCGGCAGCACCTAAGCAGGGTTCCAAGCGTTCCGTCACAAGGGATAACCACTTGAATGGGGAAGAGGGGTTATGGGATGCCCAACTTGACTGAATACGATGAATCGGGACAACTTTCTTTCTCTGTACACAGTAGGGAACCTTGACTGGTCTCCTTCCTTGACTTCCTCAGTCCTACAGGATCAGTAGCAAAAAGTATCTTGATGACTAAGAGCTCTTTAGCACCCTTTAGAAAAATAGCACAACAGGTTGCAAACTGCATACAGGAGTATCTCCAACTCCACTGCCTGCAGGTACTTTAAGCCCTCCTGGCTGCTTGTGTACCAGCCTACCTGACTGCCAGTCTACCAGCCCACCTGGCTGCTCCGAAGAGCTCCCAGGACAAGAGATGAAGGGTTAAGCACAACGCTTCCCTCAGAAAGCTGGCTACATGTGGCAGTCTCTCCCCCTGAGAATCCCTGGGTGTGCTGAATCTGATGTACTCACTCTGTCCTCTTTGCTCCATGCTGCTCTTTAGGCAAGATTCCTTCTCAAACTGTTCTGCTGATAGGATCTTCCCAAGCCAGCCTGGAGACAAAGCCCCCCCCCCCTAGACCTAGGGGACCCCTCCTAGGCCACCGACAGTTTCCTCAGCACTCCATCTTCCACCCTTCTCCCCTGCTGGCCAGGCTCTGTCATATTTAACCACTTCAATACCAGGCACTTAGACACCTTCCTGCCTAGACCAATTTTCAGCTTTCGGCGCTGTCGCAGTTTGAATGACAATTGCGCGGTCATGCCACGCAGTACCCAAACTAGATTTTTATCATTTTGTTCCCACAAATAAAGCTTTCTTTTGGTGGTATTTGATCACCTCTGTGGTTTTTATTTTTTGCTAAACAAATAAAAAAAGACCGAAAATTTTGAAAAAAATAAAAGTTTTGCTTTTGTTTCTGTTAAAAAAAATTGTAAATAAGTAAGTTTTCTCTTTTACTGATGGGCACTGATAAGGCGGCACTGACAGGCACTGATACGGCGGCACTGATGAGGTGGCACCAATGAGCGGGCACTGACGGGCACTGACATGCAGCACTGATGGGCATTAATAGGCGGCACTGATGAGCACTGATGGGTGGCACTGGTTGGCACTGATGGGCACTGATGGGCGACACTGATGGGCAATGAAAGGCGGCACTGCTGGGCACTGCTGGGCACTGATAGGGTGGCGCTGATAGGCGGCACTGATAGACGGCACTGATCGCTGCGATGCGCGCCTCCGGGGGCGTGCAGCGGCTCGATATTCCTGATTACGTCATATGACGTCCGATCAGGAATATCAAACCACTTTGCCGCAGTCATTCTGTAATAGGGCGGGCGGCAAGTGGTTAAGGGCTGATTTGACCACCCTGTCAGGATATTTTGCCTGGGGATTGGTCAGACTCCCCTAAGTATGCAGATCAGGTCCTCCTGACCTCTGCCCACTAACTTCTAGAAGCTTCTCCAAACTTCCAGATCCGGGGGAGGTATCAGAGACCTGCCTCTGTAGAGCCTGGGTGCCTGACCTGCAGTATCTTGATAAAATTTCTGACTCACATAGCTTACCATGAGTCATAAACATAAATTTGCCTGCACTGGCACTAGTAACACACTAGAGGGTGCTATATCAGCAATAAAGGTAAATGGGAAAAAAAGGTGTAAACATAAAATAAATATAAATATATAGAAATATTTACAATATTTACGAGCATCCATGTCCCCCTATGCAAGCGTGCACGCAGGTCCGGAATGCACATGAAAAAGGTGACTGCACCACACATGTGAGGTATCGCAATACTTCTAGGGCCCTAATTCATGATGAAAGCAGAAGTGCGGGAATATAAAGTAATAAACATTCATACTCACCGAGGTGGCTGCAGCATCGATCCAATGCTGTAGCTGTCCCCTGCCAGCTCTACACTGAGAACTGAGCGATCAAAGACTGCTGATCACTCAGTTCAGCGGCTCTCTGCTCCTCCAGCACTCACTGGAGCGCCAGGCTGTGCAAGCGGCACGAACGGCTGGCTCAGGTTCTCAGCGGCATGTTGAGAGGCTGAGCCAGCTGCCGGTCAGGCATTTTTAGGCAGATACCGACATTGTTGTTAGAATCCCTGCAAAGCCTGTTTTGACATCAGCCGACAGTGGACTTTAGCCCGCCATCGGCTGAATGTGGGCCACAGGAGTGCAGGACTAAGTGCACTCCTGTGATCCCCCCCAAAAAAAACAACGACCACAAAAGCTTTCACCCTACTTTTCCTTTAACCTGTAAAGGCTTTTAAAGCGTCACCTATGGACAATTTTAGGTTTGTTGCCCTTTCGCAGGGGTGGGCAATTTTAAATCTTGACATATTTGGTATCTACTTACTCAATGCAACATCATCTTTTATATGTTACCAAAAAATTGGGAATTATATTGTGTTTGCGTGCACTAAAACTCATTTTTTTCATGAAAATTTGCATTTAGTAAATAGCTGCACAAACCTCACGTGACATTAAAAAATACAACAGCCATCATTTTATTCTCCAGAGCCTCTGCTTTCAGAAAATATATAAAGTTTGGGGGTTCAAAGTAATTGTCTAGCAAAAAAAAAAATGCTGATTTTAATATGTATGTGAAAAATGTCTAAGTTGCAACCGGTTAAATAACATGCTTTGGAGATGCCTTGAACCTGCTAATGCAGTACGGTGCACTCCATTCAAATGACATTGTTCGTTTACATAAACAAACTACTTCTATAAATGGGATTTTAAAGGTGCAACGCAGAAAACAAATATACTGAAAATAAATACTTTATTGTACAGTATATATACAATATACATGGTGGGCGGAAAGTATTCAGACCACCTTAAATTTTTCACTCTTTGTTATATTGCAGCCATTTGCTAAAATCATTTAAGTTCATTTTTGTTCCTCATTAATGTACACACAGCACCCCATATTGTACACACAGCACCCCATATTGTACACACAGCACTCCATATTGACAGAAAAACACAGAATTGTTGACATTTTTGCAGATTTATTAAAAAAGAAAAACTGAAATATCACATGGTCCTAAGTATTCAGACCCTTTGCTGTGACACTCATATATATAACTCAGGTGCTGTCCATTTCTTCTGATCATCCTTGAGATGGTTCTACACCTTCATTTGAGTCCAGCTGTGTTTGATTATACTGATTGGACTTGATTAGGAAAGCCACACTCCTGTCTATATAAGACCTTACAGCTCACAGTGCATGTCAGAGCAAATGAGACTCATGAGGTCAAAGGAACTGCCTGAAGAGCTCAGAGACAGAATTTTGGCAAGGCACAGATCTGGCCAAGGTTACAAAAAAAATTCTGCTGCACTTAAGGTTCCTAAGAGCACAGTGGCCTCCATAATCCTTAAATGGAAGACGTTTGGGACGACCAGAACCCTTCCTAGAGCTGGCCATCCGGCCAAACTGAGCTATCGGGGGAGAAGAGCCTTGGTGAGAGAGGTAAAGAAGAACACAAAGATCACTGTGGCTGAGCTCCAGAGATGCAGTCGGGAGATGGGAGAAAGTTGTAGAAAGTCAACCATCACTGCAGGCCTCCACCAGTTGGGCCTTTATGGCAAAGTGGCCCGACGGAAGCCTCTCCTCAGTGCAAGACACATGAAAGCCCACATGGGGTTTGCTAAAAAACACCTGAAGGACTCCAAGATGGTGAGAAATAAGATTCTCTTGTCTGATGAGACCAAAATAGAACTTTCTGGCGAGAAAACCAGGCACTGCTCATCACCTGTCCAATACAGTCCCAACAGTGAAGCATGGTGGTGGCAGCATCATGCTGTGGGGGTGTTTTTCAGCTGCAGGGACAGGACGACTGGTTGCAATCGAGGGAAAGATGAATGCGGCCAAGTACAGGGATATCCTGGATGAAAACCTTCTCCAGAGTGCTCAGGACCTCAGACTGGGCCGAAGGTTTACCTTCCAACAAGACAATGACCCTAAGCACACAGCTAAAATAATGAAGGAGTGGCTTCACAACAACTCCGTGACTGTTCTTGAATGGCCCAGCCAGAGCCCTGACTTAAACCCAATTGAGCATCTCTGGAGAGACCTAAAAATGGCCGTCCACCAACGTTTACCATCCAACCTGACAGAACTGGAGAGGATCTGCAAGGAGGAATGGCCGAGGATCCCCAAATCCAGGTGTGAAAAACTTGTTACATCTTTCCCAAAAAGACTCATGGCTGTATAAGATCAAAAGGGGGCTTCTACTAAATACTGAGCAAAGGGTCTGAATACTTAGGACCATGTGATATTTCAGTTTTTCTTTTTTAATAAATCTTCAAAAATGTCAACAATTCTGTGTTTTTCTGTCAATATGGGGTGCTGTGTGTACAATATGGGGTGCTGTGTGTACATTAATGAGGAAAAAAAATGAACTTGATGATTTTAGCAAATGGCTGCAATATAACAAAGAGTGAAAAATTTAAGGGGGTCTGAATACTTTCCCTCCCCACTGTATATATATTCAAAACTGCAAATGATAATAATTTGTGTATGTTGAATTTGGGAACATGGTTACTCATCACTCCGAAAATAATAATAATAAATTGTTTTGTTTACAAACAGGTCAGGGATCTGTCGTTTAGTGGCAGTAGCACTACCACAGCTAAATGACAGATCCCTGCTGGCTCTTGTTTGTAAACAAACTAACGAGGATCCCGGGTGATGTTACTGACCAATATTTGGTTAGCGATGTCACCCAGTATCCCCAATCCCTTACATGCAGACAGGGCCGGTACAAGGCAGGGGCGGAAGGGGCACGTGCCCTGGGCGGTACCATTTGCTATGGGGGGGGGCGCAGCCTGCAGATGAAGTTCTGTCACGGCCGCCGCCCGCCAGTGTGTACAATACAACTACTGTCTACAGTGCATTTACAGCGCCCAGCGGCACTGTACAAATTGCCGACTTTGTGCGCTCCTGCATCCTCCCTTCCCTCAGGACAATACTCCCCTACGGAGAAGTCCCGTAGTCCCTGCCAGCGCCGTGACGTCACTCACGGCCGGAGGCGAGGTGGGAGGACGCAGAGGAGCGCAGGGAGGCGGGAGCGGTGTCGGCGCGCTGTTACCTCAAGGAGCCGAGCCGAGCTGAGGAGCTGCTGCCTGCCTGGCTGGCTGGCTCTAGTAGCTGCTTCTGGATTCTGGAAGATAGCGAAGGTAGAAGATTGCAGTGCCACTGTGTGCCAGTGTTCTGAGTCTGAACTTGTGTAAGTAAACACTCAAAAACAGATTAATAAATGGCTGGATTGGGGGAGGGGAGGAGGCTGAGGCGAGGTTGCCATCCCTAATGCTCTGCAATGCCCCACAATACTCTGCAATGCCCCAGAATACTGTGCAATACTCTGCAATGCCCCAGAATACTGTGCAATACTCTGCAATGCCCCGCAATACCCCGTAATACTCTGCAATACCCCGCAACACTGTGCAGTACCCCACAATACCCCGCAATACTCTGCAATACCCCGCAATACTCTTCAATACTCTGCAATACCCCACAACACTGTGCAGTACCCCGCAATACCCCGCAATACTCTGCAATACTCTGCAATACCCCACAACACTGTGCAGTACCCCGCAATACCCCGCAATACTCTTCAATACTCTTCAATACTTTCCAAACCCCGCAATACTCTTCAATACCCCGCAGTACTCTGCAATACCCCGCAATACTCTGCAATACCCTGCAATACTCTGCAATACCCCGCAATACTCTGCAATACCCCGCAATACTCTGCAATACCCCGCAATACCCCACAACACTGTGCAGTACCCCGCAATACCCCGCAATACTCTGCAATACCCCGCAATACTCTTCAATACCCTGCAATACTCTGCAATACCCCGCAATACTCTGCAATACCCCACAACACTGTGCAATACTCTGCAATACTCTGCAATACCCCGCAATACTCTGCAATACCCCGCAATACTCTGCAATACTCTGCAATACCCCACAACACTGTGCAATACTCTGCAATACCCCGCAATACTCTGCAATACCGTACAATACCCAGCCATACTCTGTGATACTCGGCGATACCCCGCAATACTCTGCAATACTTTGCAATACCCCACAACACTGTGCAATACTCTGCAATACCCCGCAATACTCTGCAATACCCCACAATACTCTGCAATACCGTACAATACCCTGCAATACCTAGCCATACTCTGTGATACTCGGCGATACCCCGCCATACTCTGCAATACCCCGCCATACTCTGCAATACCCCGCCATACTCTGCAATACCCCGCCATACTCTGCAATACCCCGCAATACTTTGCAATACCCCACAACACTGTGCAATACTCTGCAATACCCCGAAATACTCTGCAATACCCCGCAATACTTTGCAATACCCCACAACACTGTGCAATACTCTGCAATACCCCACAATACTGTGCAATACCCAGCCATACTCTGCCATACTCTGCCATACTCTGCCATACCCCGCAATAATCTGCAATACCCCTCCATACTCTGCAATACCCTGCCATACCCAGCCATACTCTGCAATACTCGGTGATACCCAGCCATGCTCAGTTATACCCAGCCATGCTCAGTTATACCCAGCCATACTCGGCTGTACACGGCCTCTGTATGTGGCCAGGCTGTGGAAGTCTCACACATGTGGTATCGCCGTACTCAGTAGGAGTAGAAGAATCTATTTTAGGGTGTCATTTTTGGTATGTACATGTTATGTGTTAGAAATATTGTATAAATGGACAACTTTGTGTTAAAAAAAAAAAACGTTTTAACCACTTCCCGCCTGCCGGTTGTCATACGACGTCCTTGACTTTGTGCGGGGATATCTGAATTAAAAACGGGGGGGGGGGGGGGGCGCAGTTTGCCATCTTCGCCCTGGGCACCAAATGGCCTTGTCCCAGCACTGCATGCAGAGGCCAGCGGGGATTTGTCATTTGCCACTGGAGTTGTGACAGGGCAGCATGGTCAGTCAGTGGGTCTTCATCTTGGCAGGTCAACATTGTTGGCTGGAGCCACACCAGGTACTATGCCTTTAACATGGGAAGGGTGTCTTGCAAGCAGGGTGGCAAAGCCTCTCCTTCATTGCAAGGCATCTTGTCCCCATGTTAAAAGGACAAGGGCCCCATCCCCACATCCTGTCCCCCAAAGAGGATGTGGGGGTCTGTTGGGGGGGGATTGTCGAAAAATATGGAATTCCCATCTAGAAGAAGGCACCCCCCCACCCCAATATCCAGCCTCATTCCCCCCATGAATGCAAAAATCATATAAAGTCACCCCCACCAAAAACCTTCCCAGATGAAACCACCATCAATGTACCCTATACTCATTGGGGGGTATATCTGGGGTTCCTCTTATCTTAAGGATGGCTTCCAGATTCCTATAAATCCTCTTTACTTTACAACCCCTCGCATAATGCAGAATGGAGTTTTCAGGGGAGTTCTACACTCGGTGCTCGGAAACTTCCTACTGCCCAAATTCCTGCGATGAACAGGCAATTTCTTTGTTCTTGATGAAAACTTTGAGAGGAAATCTAATGCAGTTACCACATCCAAAGATCAGGAAGCTGTGATGTGTTTGTTCTTGGGTTAGACAAACAGTACACTTCAATACAGAGCAGTTCCAACGAGTACTTCTTTTACACCACTAGATGGCCTCAGTCTTACTAATTTACAGCCAGCATTATTTGTCCCACTCCCTCTAAGCCTAGGTGGTCATGGACACGCCCCCCCCCCCCCCCCCCCAGTCTGCGGGAAAGTTATATTAAAGGATGAGGCGCTAGTGATGTTCAGTGAATCAAAAATGCAAATACAAATAAATAGCAAGCTAAAAGTCCATATATGATAAATCCCAACAGCCAAATTGTGATGCTCAAAATCGGATTGCTAGTTCTTCACCACCAGTGCTCAAGAGATGGGTGGCCACTCACCAGAGAATGATGACCCCTTTTGCTGCACAGTGATAATCTCATTTCTCTTTTATTCAGTCTTCTCCTATCAGCACATGAATTGATTGGCTCCTTGTGCTGCACTTCCCTCTCTTCCAGGCAGAGCTCTGCTGTACAGGGGTTTAACAAGTCAAATTCAGGTACTTACGCTTTAAAAATATATATTTTGTTTTCTTGTTAAAAAAAAAATATATATATATTTTGTGATCTATCAATAAATACAGAGCTTCATTGCGTTGTGTGTTTTTTTTAAGCTGTCTACAGTTCACCTTCAAGTTTCACAATCATGTAGCAGACTGTAAAATAATTTCACGCCAAATTCTTCTTTTACAGAAAAAAAAAAGAGGATCGGCCTGAAGAAGAATCATATCATCTATAATCAGGCCGGTTCTGCTACATTTTAACTTCTATGAGTGTAATACGTCTTGTAAAGTCTTAACATTTTTCTCTTTAATTACAGGAGGGAAAAATAACAAAATAAGACTGACAAAAGAAGAGCAGCAAATCATGGAACATGTCTGAAGGTGAGGAACGGAAAGTCCTCAAATAGAGTTTGGGTCAGTCTTTCTCAATGCTTTCACCCTGGAGGAACCCCTAAAAGCATGGTCAGATCTTGGGGAACCCCTGAAGTAATTTCTGATCTACAGATTGAGGAAGGTTAGATGGTGTTCACTGCAAACCTCTCTCTACACTCGGGGTTCAGTGCAAACTTTAATCTACATTGGGGTTTAGTACAAACTTCACTCTGCTTTGGGGTTCATTGCAAATCTTACTGCATATTGGGGTTCAATACAAACCTCACTATACATTGGGGTTCAGTACAAATCTCCTTCTACATTGAGAGTCAGCAGAACCCTCGCCCGCATTTGGGTTTGTTGCAAATCTTACTCTACATTGGGGTTCAGTGCAGACCTCACTCTACATTGGGGTTCAGTGCAGACCTCACTCTACATTGGGGTTCAGTACAACCTCACTCTACATTGGGGTTCAGTACAACCTCACTCTACATTGGGGTTCAGTACAACCTCACTCTACATTGGGGTTCAGTACAAGCCTTACTCTGCATTAGGATAAAGTACAAACCTCACTCTACGTTGGGGTTCAATGCAAACCTTACTCTACATTAGGGTTTAGTACAAACTTCACTCTGCATTGGGGTGCATTGCAAATGTTACTGCATTGGGGTTCAGTGCTGACTTCAGTTTACATTGGGGTTCATTGCAAATCTTACTCTACATTGGGGTTCAGAATCAGTAAAAATCTCAATCTACATCGGGGTTCAGTGCAAACCTCACTCTACATTGGGGCTCATTGTAAATCTTACTCTACATTGGGGTTCAGAAGCAGTAAAAATCTCAATCTACATTGGGGTTCAGTACAAACCTCACTCTACTTTGGGGGTTCAGCACAAACCTCACTCTGCATTGGGGTTCATTGCAAATCTTACTCTACATTGGGGTTCAGAATCAGTCAAAATCTCAATCTACATTGGGCTTCAGTGCAAACCTCACTCTACTTTGGGGGTTCAGTACAAACCTCACTCTGCAAAACGTACTCTACATTGGAGTTCAGTACAAACCTCACTCTACGTTGAGGTTCAGTGCAGACCTCACTCTACATTGGGGTTTAGTACAAACTTCACTCTGCATTAGGGTTTAGTACAAAATCAGTCTACATTGGGGTTCAGTACAAACCTCACTATACATTGGAGTTCATTGCAAACCTCACTCTTCATTGCTGAGAAGTAAAAACCTCACTCTACATTGTGCTTCCACTTCACTCTGCAATCAAATCTCACAATGCATTGGGGTTCATTATAAACCTCACTCTGCATTGGGGTTCAGTATAAAATCACTTCACTGGAGTTCAGTACAAACCTCACTCTACGTTGAGGTTCAGTGCAGACCTCACTCTACATTGGGGTTTAGTACAAACTTCACTCTGCATTAGGGTTTAGTACAAAATCAGTCTACATTGGGGTTCAGTACAAACCTCACTATACATTGGAGTTCATTGCAAACCTCACTCTTCATTGCTGAGAAGTAAAAACCTCACTCTACATTGTGCTTCCACTTCACTCTGCAATCAAATCTCACAATGCATTGGGGTTCATTATAAACCTCACTCTGCATTGGGGTTCAGTATAAAATCACTTCACTGGAGTTCAGTACAAACCTCACTCTACAGTGGGGTTCAGTATAAACATCGCTCTGCAGTGGGGTTCAGTACAAATCTTTCTCTCAATTGGGGTTTAGTACAAACTTTTTTCTTAATTGGGGTTCAGTACAAAATCACTTTACGTTGGGCTGCAGTGCAAACCTCACTCTGCACAGGGGTTTTTCTACAAACCTCACTCTGTATTGGGGTTCAGTGCAAATCTCACTCTACAGTAGTTATTAGTGCAAATCTCATTCTACACTGGGGTTCAGTACAAACCTCACTCTGCATTGGGGTTCAGTACAAACCTCACTCTGCATTGGCGTTCAGTACAAACCTCACTCTGCATTGGGGTTCAGTACAAACCTCACTCTGCATTGGCGTTCAGTACAAACCTCACTCTGCATTGGGGTTCAGTACAAATGTCACTCTACATTGCGGTTCATCACACCCTGCTTTCTGTTGAGGCTACAGCAGCCCGGCAAATATGGTTCAGGTGATATCAATTTGTATGGCATGGCAGTAAAACGGCATGTCAGTACATTTAACTGTTAATCTACTGCAGTGATGGAACCCCTGAAAATCTCTCTTGAAATCCTAGGGTTTTTAGACCGAAAAAGAGAAACGAATGCAGCCCTCACATCTAAGGACTGGTAATTATATGTCAGTGTTTTATCACTCTCTCCAGAAGAACGACTTCTCAGGACCAAAGGTCTTTGCTTGCTATTAGGGATCACCTACATGTGTGCCAGTCACATCCAATGGAGCAGTCTCACCCCCTTGGCTTCACCTTCTCCATCTGTGATGGCTAGGTCATTCATGGAACCCTGGAAAAAAACAACTTGAGGTATAGGGCCTAGGGGCTCAAGCCTTCCTATGTCCCTTGGGCTCTAGGCCACTGACTCTTCACTCATGTTATTAGGTCATCAACCTCAGTAGATGACCCCCTTATGTCCTCCTGATTGACCCCTGCTCCTGACCTTCCATACCGTAACCAATCAACCAATCCTATAGCTGCGGCTTTGACCAGATTTCTAGTGCATAAGTAAGCCATTTCTGACTGCCTGGTCATTTAATAAAGAGCACCTGTCAGCTTTTGAACTCATGTTATGTCATCAGTTTATATAGAGGGCTTCGTGAGGTTCTCAGGAAGCCTTCACTGAAGATAAAATTTGGTGGAAAGCACCAGCTTGAGGTATAGGGTCTAGGGGGTCAATCCTTCATTTGTCTCTTAGGCTCTAGGCCACTTACTCTGCACTCATGTTATTAGGTCACCAACCTCAGTAGGTGACCCCCTTGTGTCCTTCTGATTGATCCCAGCTCCTGACCTTCCATACTGTCAGCAATCCACCAATCTTACAGTTGTGGCTTTGACCAGATTCCCAGCGCACAGGCAAGCCATCTCTGGCTGCCTGCTCTTTGAATAAAGAGCACCTGTCACCTCTTGTGCTCAGGTTATGTCATCAGTTTATATGGAGGGCTTTGTGAGGTTCTCAGAAAGCTGTCAATGAAGATAGAAAGAAAGTCGGAGGACCCCCTAGGCCTCCGAGATAGAGGGATTAGTGAGGTCCTCGGGAAGCTTTCACCGAAGATGATATCAATTTGTTTTTCGGTTAGGCTACAGATTAATAAGTGGTTAACGCATCACACTGCTGTCTCTGTTCTGCTTGACAGAAATGCTTTAGCATCCTTGGAACAAAAATCCCACACAGACCACAGCAATAAAGGCCCATTGTCCTGAAGAATAGGCAATTCATTTTGAGGATTTTCCGGGGAGTACATACTGCATGTAAGCCGATTAATTGGAGTGATTATACTGCTGTCTTTACAAGCTCCGAATCCACAGCCCTCTGCTGCTTTTATGTATAACAAGTCTGTGGTACCGATCGCCAACCAGGCGAAAATAATGCAAGCCTGCTGCTGATCATGGGCAACGTTCTGTGAGCAATAAAATGCTGCCTAGAGCATTCTGTAATAGAAGACAGCTGGACTGACAATTTCCCTTTAGATGGAGTTGGGCCGAACACCCAATGGTTCAGTTCCCGCCAGAACTCTGGAAAGTCACAACAGTTTGGACCCGTACCCCGAAACCCCATTGAAGTCTATGGGACTCAAATTTGAAAAATCAAAAGTCCCCATTTTGAAGGCTTATAGGCAAGTTATTGGCCATAAAAAGGGTTTTGGGGGTCCGGGTACTGCCCTGGGGGACAACTACTGTATCAATGCAAAAATGTTTTTAAAAAATATTTTTTTTATAGGAGCAGTGATTTTAATGTTGCTTAGAGTGAAAAAATAAAAAAGGGAAAATTCCTTTAAATTTCGTGCCGGGGGGGGGGGGCCCTTAGTATGCCTGTAAAGTGGCACATCTGTACCATGTATAGAACCTGCTGCAGCAAAACTGATATTTATAAAGAAAAAACTGACATTTAAATTGATACATTTAAATACAATACCATTGCTAGCAATGCATAAAAATGTTTAAGAAAAAATGGCGCGGTGCCCCCCCCCTCAATCAATACCAGGCCCTTCAAGTAGGGTATGGATTTTAAGGGGAACCCCACGCCACAATTTAAAAAGAAAAACGGCGTGGCCCCCCAGATCCAATACAGACCCTTATCCGAGCATGCAGCCCGCCAGGTCAGGAAAGGTGGGGACGAGCAAGCGCCCCCCCCCCCCCCCTCCTGAACCAAACCAGGCCACATTTCTTCAACATAGGGGGGTGCTTTAGGGGAACCTTTTTCCCATGTTGATTGGGACAAGGGCCTCTTCCCGACAACCCTGGGCTGTGTTTGTGAGTGTCTGCAGGCAGGGGCTTATTGGAATCTGGAAGCCCCCTTTAACAAGGGGCCCCCAGATCCCACCTACCCCTATGTGAATGAGTATGGGGTACATTGTACCCCTACCTATTCATAAAAAAAGAAGTGTCAATAAAAAAATAAAGACAGAAGGCAGTTTTAGACAATTCCTTTATCAAAAAATAAAAAAACAATTCCCCCCCCCCCCCCCGATGTAGATCCATTGTCAATCAAGGCGCCCACACTGCCGGACCCGAAAAACGAACAAAAATATTCGAAGCCTGACCGCCGAATGCCTGCTCTGCTGTTTGCCAGTTTTTAAATAGGTGAGGGGCGAGGCCACCTGGTGACGTCACCTGGTGGCACCGCCCCTTGTGACGTCACCGACTGGGCGAACAGGCGATGTTCGGGGTTGAACTTTTGCTCGGCTCAAACTGGTTGCCTAACTCTACCTTTAGGTTGGACCAGATAGAGCCCGCTCCAGTCCAGTCACATGATCCCACTGCTCCTGTGTCCTGTGAGCAGCTGCAAAGTTACAATGTACAGTCTGATCACTGGGGGAGGGGAGACGGAGGATCACTGGGGGAGGGAGACTGAGGAAATGCTCCCTCCTGCCCACTACAAAGTTACAATGTACAGTCTGATCACTGGGGGAGGGGAGACTGAGGAAATGACTCCTCCTCCTTCTACAAAGTTACAATGTACAGTCTGATCACTAGGGGAGGGGAGACTGAGGAAATGCCTCCTCCTCCTTCTACAAAGTTATAATGTACAGTCTGATCACTGGGGGAGGGGAGACTGAGGAAATGTTCCTCCTCCTTCTACAAAGTTACAATGTACAGTCTGATCACTTGGGGAGGGGAGACCGAGGAAATGCTTTGTCCTGCCTGCAGCAAACTGATGACAAAAGTAATAGTTTCCATTCTGCCAGATTCACTCTGCTCACCCCTATTGCTGATGGTGAGAACAGTGAAAATGTCTGCATACTATGTGTAGAAAAGGCGGCTCGTAGCCCCCCCCAGAATCCCATGTGGTGGAGTGACAACGCAGGAACACGTCTAAAAGGCATGAATTTGGAAGGAATGGGGTTTGTGCGGCCGCGATGTTCTCACTGCGATTGTACAGAGACTACCTTCCAAAAATAGCGGAGAAGTCGAGGCTCTGCAGCTGTCTAAAGAGCTTATTGGATTCAGATCTGAACATTAAAATGATTAAGTTGGCAATAAACGAGGTTCCTTCCTGCGCTTCCCGAGAAGGTTTGATGTTATCTCGGGTCACGTGGGGGAATCTTCGGGCAAACCTGAGGCTGGCGATAGACCTTAGATGACGTCTGGATGGACAAGAAACATCTGAGTGTTGGAAAAGGGTTTTGGATATAAATGTGCATGCGTGGGTCAGCCAATATGTACTGTCAGGGCCAGGACAAAGGGAGGGGGGGGGGCAGAGGGGACGCCTGCCCCGGGCACTAGCTGTATGTGCAGTGGGACGGTGGCGCACTGGGAGCTCTCCTCTCTCTGTCTCTCACTTACAGGAGTGACTCCAGTGTCACTCCTGTAAAAAGGGATCTTTTCTATCCGGAGCAATAGTCCTCTGTACCGCCACCTCCAGCACTAACCCTATGCTCCTCGCCGGCCGCTATCTCTGTGTTTACATAAGACACAGTACACTTCAAGTGACAGCGCCTCCTCAGTTCAGGTGAAGCCGCTGCCAGGAGGCTAGGCATGGAGCGTTCTGCAGTAGAGCTGTACTGGATGGCTGTGGGAGGTGTGGGGGAGCTCTGTGTATTGGGGGGTGGTAGGAGGTGGGGGGAGCTCTATATATTGGGGAGTGGTAGGAGGTGGAGAAGCTCTGTGTATTGGGGGGCTAGTCAGTGGGGGAGAGCTCTGTATATTGGGGCATCTAGGATGTGGGGGGAGCTCTGTGTGTCAGAGGGCTAGGAGGTGGGGGAGAGCTCTGTGTATTGGGGGTGCTAGGAGGTGGGGGGAGCTCTGTGTATTGGGGGTGCTAGGAGGTGGGGGGAGCTCTGTGTATTGGGGGTGCTAGGAGGTGGGGGGAGCTCTGTGTGTCGGGGGGCTAGGAGGTGGGGGAGAGCTCTGTGTATTGGGGGTGCGAGGATGTGGGGGGAGCTTTGTGTGTCAGAGGGCTAGGAGGTGGGGGGAGCTCTGTGTATTGGGGGTGCTAGGAGGTGGGGGGAGCTCTGTGTGTCGGGGGGCTAGGAGGTGGGGGAGAGCTCTGTGTATTGGGGGTGCTAGGAGGTGGGGGGAGCTCTGTGTATTGGGGGTGCTAGGAGGTGGGGGGAGCTCTGTGTGTCGGGGGGCTAGGAGGTGGGGGAGAGCTCTGTGTATTGGGGGTGCTAGGAGGTGGGGGGAGCTCTGTGTGTCGGAGGGCTAGGAGGTGGGGAGAGCCCTGTGTATTGGAGGCTAGTCAGTGGGGGAGAGCTCTGTATATTGGGGCTGCTAGGATGTGGGGGGAGCTCTGTGTGTCGGGGGGCTGGGAGGTGGGAGAGAGCTCTGTGTGTGGGGGGAGCTCTGTGTATTGGGGCTGCTAGGAGGTGGGGGGAGCTCTGTGTGTCGGAGGGCTAGGAGGTGGGGGGAGCTCTGTGTATTGGAGGCTAGTCACTGGGGGAGAGCTCTGTATATTGGGGCTGCTAGTATGTGGGGGGAGCTCTGTGTGTCGGGGGCTGGGAAGTGGGAGAGAGCTCTGTGTGTGGGGGGAGCTCTGTGTATTGGGGCTGCTAGGAGGTGGGGAAGCTCTGTGTGTTTTGGGGGGGGGCTAGGAGGTGGGGGAGAGCTCTGTGTACTAGGGGTGGGGGGACCTCTGTATATTGGGGCTGCTAGGAGGTGGGGGGAGCTTTGTGTGTAAGGGGGCTAGGAAGTGGGGGGAGCTCTGTATGTCAGGGGGCTAGGAGGTCAGGGGAGCTCTGTGTGTCGGGGGCTAGCCGCTAGGAGGTGGGGAGAGCTCTGTGTATTGGAGGCTAGTCAGTGGGGGAGAGCTCTGTATATTGGGGCTGCTAGGATGTGGGGGGAGCTCTGTGTGTCGGGGGGCTATGAGGTGGGGGGAGCTCTGTGTATTGGGGCTGCTAGGAGGTGAGGGAGCTCTGTGTGTTTCGGGGGGGCTAGGAGGTGGGGGAGAGCTCTGTGTACTAGGGGTGGGGGGTTCTCTGTATATTGGGGCTGCTAGGAGGTGGAGGGAGCTTTGTGTGTCAGGGGGCTAGGAGGTCGGGGGAGCTCTGTGCGTGTCAGGGGCTAGGTGGTGGGAGCAGCTCTGTGTGTCGGGGGCTAGGAGGTGGGGGGAGCTCTGTGTACTAGGGGTGGGGGGTTCGCTGTATATTGGGGTTGATAGGAGGTGGGGGGAGCTCTGTGTGTCGGGGGGCTAGGAGGTGGGGGGAGCTCTGTGTGTCGGGGGGCTGGGAGGTGGGGGGAGCTCTGTGTGTCGGGTGACTAGGAGGTGGGGGGAGCTCTGTATGTCGGAGGGCTAGGAGGTGGGGGGAGCTCTGTATGTCGGGGGGCTGGGAGGTGGGGGGAGCTCTGTGTGTCGGGGGACTAGGAGGTGGGGGGAGCTCTGTGTGTCAGAGGGCTAGGAGGTGGGGGGAGCTCTGTATGTTGGGGGGCTGGGAGGTGTAGGGAGCTCTGTGTGTCAGGGGGCTAGGAGGTGGGGGGAGCTCTGTGTGTGTTGGGGGCTAGGAGGTGGGGGAGAGCTCTGTGTGTCGGGGGGCTAGGAGGTGGGGGAGAGCTCTGTGTGTCGGGGGCTAGGAGGTGGGGGGGGGCTCTGTGTGTCGGGGGGGCTAGGAGGTGGGGGGAGCTCTGTGTGTCGGGGGGCTAGGAGGTAGAGGGGGGCTCTGTGTGTCGGGGGGGCTAGGAGGTGGGGGGAGCTCTGTGTGTCAGGGGGGGCTAGGAGGTAGAGGGGGGCTCTGTGTGTCGGGGGGGCTAGGAGGTGGGGGGAGCTCTGTGTGTCAGGGGGGCTATGGGGTGGGAGGAGCTCTGTGTGTCGGGGGGCTAGGAGGTGGGGGGAGCTCTGTGTGTCAGGGGGGCTATGGGGTGGGAGGAGCTCTGTGTGTCGGGGGGCTAGGAGGTGGGAGGGGCTCTGTGTGTCGGGGGGCTAGGAGGTGGGGGGAGCTCTGTGTGTCAGGGGGGCTAGGAGGTGGGGGGGGGGCTCTGTGTGTCGGGGGGCTAGGAGGTGGGGGGAGCTCTGTATGTCGGGGGGCTAGGAGGTGGGGGGAGCTCTGTGTGTCGGAGGGCTAGGAGGTGGAGGGAGCTGTGTGTGTCGGGGGGCTAGGAGGTGGGGGGAGCTCTGTGTGTCAGGGGGCTAGGAGGTGGGGGGAGCTCTGTGTGTCGGAGGGCTGGGAGGTGGGGGGAGCTCTGTGTGTCGGAGGGCTAGGAGGTGGGGGAGCTCTGTGTGTCGGGGGGCTAGGAGGTGGGGGGAGCTCTGTGTGTCGGGGCTATGGGGTGGGAGGAGCTCTGTGTGTCGGGGGGCTAGGAGGTGGGGGGAACTCTGTGTATCGGGGGCTGGGAGGTGGGGGGAGCTCTGTATGTCGGGGGGCTATGGGGTGGGAGGAGCTCTGTGTGTCGGGGGGGCTAGGAGGTGGGGGGAGCTCTGTGTGTCGGGGGCTAGGAGGTGGGGGGAGCTCTGTGTGTCGGGGGGCTATGGGGTGGGAGGAGCTCTGTGTGTCGGGGGCTAGGAGGTGGGGGGAGCTCTGTGTGTCGGGGGGGCTATGGGGTGGGAGGAGCTCTGTTTGTCAGGGGCCTATGGGGTGGGAGGAGCTCTGTGTGTCGGGGGGGCTAGGAGGTGGGGGGGAGCTCTGTGTGTCGGGGAGGGGGCTTTCCATGAAAAGAAAAGCCTGGAGCAGCCGAACGAAATGAGGTATGTGCAAGGCGCACATGACGGAGGTAACAGGGTTAATGAATTAGAGGGTGGAGACATGGTGCCGAGGGGGAGGATAACACAGGGAGGGACTGATAAATAGTAGGCCCGCCCTGGGAGGTACAAGCAGAAAGTTGTGGAAAGTTCAGAGGCAGCATGGCAGAGATCGAGCGGATCATGGCCCAGCTGAGAGAAGAAGCGGCGGTGCGGGGCACAGCTTGGCTCCAGGCAGCGGTCGGTGCAGCACTGGCAGGTGAGGAGCGGTTACCGGTGGAACGTGGGAGAACAGGCAACAGAGCGCGCCGCTCTAGGCGTTTCTCCCCAGAGCATCCAGGGACATCACAGCGGCAGCGGGGTAGTCCCGGTGCGGGGCTCCCGGCGGGCCCACCGTCGAAACGAGCGGCTGGGGGAGAAGGAAGCAGCGGTTATGCGACCGCAGTGGACCGGAATGCAGGGCGGGAAGAGGACGGAGCGGAGCTGAGGCCTAGGAGGAGAGGATCAGTAAGGAACGCAAGCCCCGCCCCCAGGAACATGGCGGGCGGCCCAGCAGGAACGCAGGCCAGGACCAGAGTGGGGGTGCCCGGGACATCTGCATCTGCGGCAGGGGACCAGAAGAGAGGAGAGAGAGGCCGATCGGGCATGGTGAGCAGGAGAGCGGAGGCCGGCAGGACTGTGGTTTCCAACACCGGTCCTGGGAAGGCTGTCCGGAAGTCGGGCGGAACGGTTCCTGCGCAGAGGAGGGGAAACATGGAGGTGGCTGCGGCAGCTATGGTCGGCAGGCCTAGCGGGCCCTCATCTGAGGAGGAAGAGGAGATCCCTGGCGTGGTGGAGGAAGGATCCGGATCGGAAGAGGAGGCGCACCCCCCTTCCAGGAGAGCAGCAGCAGCAGCAGCGGGCGGAAGGTCGGCTGATGGGACGGTACCTGTGCAGCCCGGTGAGTCTCTTACATCAGGGCATACTATAGGTAGTGATGACATGGCAGGGATGGGGATTACTGTCGGGGGGTCAAGTGCTAGTACAGTAAGCGTTGGGCCTGCTGGGGGGGTTTCTGGTTTATTGGGGTTTTTGGCGGGCATCAAGGAGTTGGTACAGAAGTTTGAGGCGGTGGAACGGCCGGCTCCGGTACCGGCGACGGCATGGGTCCCGACTACTGGGAGTGCAGATGTAACAGTAGCTTTGCCAGCGGTGGCGGCACCACCTGCGGTGCTGGAGGCAGTGGTGAGCGGGGATAAGCAGGGGACGGACAATGCTGTGGCGGCTAAGGAAGTCGCGGGTAGGCAGGATATAACTAGATTGAGGGACGCAGCACGTTGTGAGGTATATGTGTGTTTTGAGGGGCCATTAGGTGCTCACCTGAAGCAGGAGGTTCGAGAGAAGCTGTGGAAGGGTGAGTACATAGAAATTTTTTCATTGTTGCCCCTAGAGAAATTTAACTTGGACAGGGTTAAACCCGATAGCTCCAAAAAAGATGACGAGGAGAAGAGGAGATATCGTTTAATACCTAGGACATTTACGAATTGGTTGCAGGCATTTGCTATCATGGCAAGTGTGATCGGGGCAAAGCAACCGGAACACTGTTCCGCGTTATTTTGCTATCAAGATGCGATAGGGGAAGCGTACAGAGTCTACGGGGGCACAGCTTGGCTCCGGTACGACGAACAGTTCAGGCAGAGGAGAGCGGTGCGTCCGGAGCTTCGTTGGGACCACAAGGACATCAGCCTGTGGATGCGCCTGATGACAACGGTGAGGGCTCCTAACCAGTTTTTTCAGGGGGGAGCCGGTGGACCTTCAGCCCAGGGACACTCGGCAGGAAATAAGAAAGGGAGTTGCTGGCAGTACAACACAGGGGCCTGCAAATTTGGGGCCACGTGTAAGTACAAACACGAGTGTACAGGCTGCGGGGGAACGCACCCAGCGTCAAGATGCTTTAAGCAAAGTAAGGGACGAACAGTTGACGCTGGAAACAAAAGGGAGGACTCCGGTGAAAGTGGAAAGGATGCGGCCGTTTCTAGGTAGGTATCCGGATAGAAGAGCGGCAGTCCTGTTGGAGGAAGGTTTTTCGTTAGGTTTTAGGATCCCATGTACGTTAACGGTTGTTCCTCCTGTGCCAAAAAATTTACGTTCTGCATTGCAACATCCGGAGGTGGTTTCAGAGAAACTGAAGAAGGAGGTTGCAATGGGTAGAATGGGTGGCCCCTTCGCCGAGGCACCTCTGGCAGATTTGGTTGTATCTCCATTGGGGGTTGTGCCGAAGAAGGAACCCAACAAATTTAGGCTAATTCACCACTTATCGTTCCCTAAGGGTGGGTCGGTGAATGACGCTATTGGCCAGGAGGAGTGCTCGGTGACGTACACGTCATTTGATGCGGCAGTAGGATGGGTACGGCATTACGGCAAGGGGGCCTTGATGGCAAAGGCGGATGTGGAATCGGCATTTCGACTACTGCCGGTTCACCCGGAAAGTTTCCGGCTGCTGGGCTGCCATTGGAATGGAGAATTCTACGTGGACATGTGCTTGCCAATGGGCTGCTCTGTGTCATGTGCGTTATTCGAGCAATTTAGCTCGTTCGTGGAATGGGTGGTGAGGGACGTGTCAGGGGTGAATTCAGTCATTCACTACTTGGACGATTTCCTTTGTCTCGGCCCGGCTGCATCCAGAATCTGCGCGGTGCTCATGGCGACGTTGGCACATATCACTGACAGATTCGGCATTCCATTGGCGGCGGACAAGACGGAGGGACCATGCACGGTCATCAAATTTCTGGGCATAATTTTGGATTCGGAGGCAATGGAATGCAGGCTGCCGGACGACAAGCTGGAGGATTTAAAAAAATAGGTTGCAGGTTTAATAGGTTTGCACAAAGTTCAGTTGCGGGTGTTACAGTCTGTGTTGGGTAAACTTAATTTTGCGTGCCGGATACTACCGATGGGGAGAGTGTTTAGCCGCAGGCTTGCGGCTAGCACAAGTGGCATACAATCACCAAGGCATTTCGTTAGGATCAAAAAAAACGCACAGGGAAGATTTAAGGGTATGGCATACCTTTTTGGAGTCATTTAATGGCAGGGCAATGTGGATGTCGGGCCCAGTCAGCAATTTTGACTTGGAGCTCTTTACTGATGCGGCGGGTGCCACTGGTTTTGGTGCGTTTTTTCAGGGGCAGTGGAGTGCTGGTCCTTGGCCACAATCTTGGGTAGCAGGAGGGTTCACTAGGAACTTAGTGCTGCTGGAACTGTTTCCAGTGGTGCTGGCGGTGGAACTATGGGGAGCATCTTTCAGGGATCGGAAGGTGCGTTTCCATGGTGATAACTTAGGGGTAGTGCAGGTGATTAATAGGATCACGGCGTCCTCTCCGCCAGTTATCAGGTTGCTACAGCATCTAGTGTTAAGATGTTTACAATTGAATATTTTTATTCATGCTGTTCACTTACCGGGGGTGGAAAATGTGATAGCTGACCGAGAGTTGGCGCCGGAGGCGGAGCAACGCGGGGTGCCTTGTCCCGAGTGGATGTGGGACATAGCGTTAGAATCGCCGCAGGATGGATTGAGCGGTCGGTAAGTGGGGGCACCTGGTCGGCATACCAAAAGGTATGGAAGGAGTGGTTGGCTTTTGTGGCAGGGATTGGGGAGGAACCTATCGGGCAGGCAGTGAATTTGTTATTGTTATATTTCATTATTAGAAAAATGGAGGAAGGTAGGTCGGCATCTGTGATTAGCGCGAACTTAGCAGGGTTGGCTTTCCTGTTCAAGTTACAGGGACAGCCGGACGTAACAAAAGACTTTCGAGTGAGACAAGCGCTAAAGGGCTACAGGAGGTCGGTGGTGAAGCGGGACTCCAGGAGACCGGTTACTTTCGAAATTTTGGGGGGTGTTGTTGATCAATTAAAGGTGGTGTGTTCATCAGAATACGAAGTTTTGTTGTTTAAATTGGCTTTCGTGTTAGCGTTCTTTGGGGCATTCAGGATAGGGGAACTGGTTAGTCCTTCAAAAAAGGTAGAAGGGGGTTTGGGGTGCCAGGATGTGAAGTTGGTTAAGGAGATTTTGCAGGTGTTTTTCAAGAGGTCAAAAATGGATCAGGTAGGAAAAGGTAAGGTGGTCCAAGTATTTCCGGTTCATGGTTCCCCTTTGTGTCCGGTGGCCACGGTCACGGAATTTTTAGCGGTGCGTCCAGATTTCAAAGGTTCCTTGTTAGTGCATCGGGATGGGAGTTGGTTATCCAGGTTTCAGTTTGCAGTAGTTTTTCGAAGATGTTTGAAGGGGGTAGGCTTGGAAGAAAAGGAATTTTCTTCACATTCGTTCAGGATTGGGGCTGCTACAGAGGCATCCAAGCATGGACTCGACGTGGAGTCGGTAAAACGTATTGGGAGGTGGGAATCCAACAGGTTCCAATCTTATGTACGTCCTCATTTGGTGGTAGGAATATAAAAAAAAAAAAAGAAAAAAAAAAAAAAGAGGTAAGGAGGAGGAAGAGAAATATTGCAGCAAGTTTGATGGCGTTACTGTTTCAGTTATAGACGTCAGTGGTTTTTCATCACTAAATTGTTAGTGGTTAGTTTTTCTTGTCTTCTTCTAATTTCAGGTTCGGTGGCAAGATTGGTCTGGATTATGGGCCATTCTTATGTGTGTTGGGGGGCAAGAAGGGGAGATGCTCGACAGGGGGGCAGGCAGTTGGGGTTTAACAGGAGAGAAGTATGCATAAAATGGTTGGGGATACCGGGCATGTTATGGGGCAGATTAGTGCCAGAAGTGCAGCGCCACGCCCAGCGAGACAGACCACCAGACATCCTGGTGGTTCATGCGGGGGGTAATGACCTAGGTTTGCGTTCAATGGTGGATATCACGCGGGACATAAAATGTGATGTACGGCGATTGATGGCGGAATTCCCCCATACTATTATAGTGTGGTCAGATATGGTGGCTCGCAGTTCGTGGAGAATGGCCAGGTCGGTGGCAGGCGTTAACAGGGCCAGGAGAAAGATTAACCGGGAAGTGAGCAAATTTGTAGTTAATAATGGGGGTTTGGCCATAAGGCATATGGAGTTGGAATTTGAGACCTGGAGGTACTTGAGGGCTGACGGCGTCCACCTCAATGAGGTGGGAATTGATTTATGGAACTTGGGATTGCAGGACGGGATCCAGCGAGCTTTTCGGGTTTGGGAGGGCACCCGCGAGTAAGGCTTTACTCTTAGGGTGCTGTGGCGGGCGTTGGTCTGCGCAAGGGAAGGAAGATGGCAAGTAAGAGTGGGACCTGACGTTGTATGGGTCCAGATGCTGGTTCCCGGCTAACGGAGGTTAGCCGGGAAGTGATATGGGGGCACTGCGGTCACTGGCAGTCTCTGAGCCAGCTTGTCGGCTTGAGGCCTAATTTTTGATATTTGAGATGGACTGCAGTGCCATAATTTTTTGGTGATGGCCATCGGTTTTAGTGTCAAGATTTTATTGCCCAGACCAATGCTCTCTTTTTTCTGTAAGTTATTGTTTTGGTTATTGATGGATAATTTTTCCATAAGTTATTTTTGAAAAAGTATTTTTATATAAATAAAGTAGGCTGCTACGGCCTTTTATACCCCAATGAATGGTGTGGTCTTAATTTATAAGGGGTTTAAGATCAAAGGGGGGTATAGATATGGTTAGAGTAACATCTGGTATCCAACAGTCAAGAAAAGCCTGGAGCAGCCGAACGAAATGAGGTATGTGCAAGGCGCACATGACGGAGGTAACAGGGTTAATGAATTAGAGGGTGGAGACATGGTGCCGAGGGGGAGGATAACACAGGGAGGGACTGATAAATAGTAGGCCCGCCCTGGGAGGTACAAGCAGAAAGTTGTGGAAAGTTCCCGCCCACCCTCCCTAAGGTTGTTGTGCTTTTATGTTTTGCGTGGTGGTTGTTTTAACTGTTTTACAGGTGTGAGATGAAGAGAAGTCGTGGCAGTGGCGGGCGTTGGTCTGCGCAAGGGAAGGAAGATGGCAAGTAAGAGTGGGACCTGACGTTGTATGGGTCCAGATGCTGGTTCCCGGCTAACGGAGGTTAGCCGGGAAGTGATATGGGGGCACTGCGGTCACTGGCAGTCTCTGAGCCAGCTTGTCGGCTTGAGGCCTAATTTTTGATATTTGAGATGGACTGCAGTGCCATAATTTTTTGGTGATGGCCATCGGTTTTAGCGTCAAGATTTTATTGCCCAGACCAACGCTCTCTTTTTTCCGTAAGTTATTGTTTTGGTTATTGATGGATAATTTTTCCATAAGTTATTTTTGAAAAAGTATTTTTATATAAATAAAGTAGGCTGCTACGGCCTTTTATACCCCAATGAATGGTGTGGTCTTAATTTATAAGGGGTTTAAGATCAAAGGGGGGTATAGATATGGTTAGAGTAACATCTGGTATCCAACAGTCATGGGCATCCTTGCATTTGTCCATGATAGAAGGCAGTCGTTCAATTTGGGCCGCCGCACACATGCAGAACGCTCCAGTTTTGTGTGCAAAGCTTACAAGGCAGCCTTACTGGTTGGTTAAAAATGGCACCAGCAGAGTGCCCTGTGAGTGTGTGGCCATCCATGCTGCCAGTCACACACAGACCACTCCAGCCATGTGTTAGGTAACCCTGACCTTTGAACTCTGTGCGTTACATGCTCTTGACCCATAATTCAGATTAAATTTACTCATATGCTTTTAGGCCCCGCCCACGGATGCCACAATTTGGCCACACTAACAGTGAACTTTTCGGGGGGGGGGGGGGGGGGGTCAGTATGGCTACAAATGAGGGTGTGATTTTGTGGTCAGGGTGTCCCCAGACTTCATTTTCTAATTCTGGTAACCTTACAATAAGCCCCCCTAACAGAGACAGATGGATACATTGTAATAGAGTGCTCTGTGGATGGACAAAAATAAATGCAAATTTAAAAAAAAAGTCACCTTCTGCACATTGGGCTTAGAATACAAGAAGGGGGTGTTGATGCTCAGACAGCAGCGGGTGACGGTGAAAATAAAGCAATGATATCTGTTGATTCTTTTTCTATTTTTCTGCAGACATTATCGCCGTTTCCCCGACATGATCTGCCCTTCCCTCTGTGTGAGCAGAAGTCAGAGCATTACCCAGCGAATCCTCTGTAACCAAACCCCGGCCTCCGAACAGATCACAAATCTTACTTTAATCAGGTTATAGCAGATGCTGTATTTAAAGAAATGGACGGAGTTATTAAAGAGCTATTTTTACATGCACACAACAGATTTAATGACCTGTAATCTCCGCATCCAGGAAGTGATGTCATCATCTGGCCGAAAGAAAAAAAAATGAAGTTTTATTATAAGGTTATATTGTTGTGCTGTTTTCTGGAGCCTCAAACTCTGCACTGTAATAGAACAAAATTCATGAATATCTACCCTTATATATTCCACCATATCTACCCCCATATGTTCCCCTATATATTCCTCCATACTGTTCTCTTTATTATCCCCTAAATCTACCCCTATATATTCCACCATATCTACCCCCATATCTTCCCCTATATATTCCACCATATCTACCCCTATATATTCCTCCATACTGTTCACTTTATTATCCCCTAAATCTACCCCTATATATTCCACCATATCTACCCCCATATCTTCCCCTATATATTCCCCCATATCTACCCCCATATCTTCCCCTATATATTCCCCCATATCTACCCCCATATCTTCCCCTATATATTCCACCATACCGTTCACTTTATTATCCCCTAAATCTACCCCTATATATTCCACCATATCTACCCCCATATCTTCCCCTATATATTCCACCATATCTACCCCCATATCTTCCCCTATAAATTCCACCATACCGTTCACTTTGTTATCCTCTAAATCTACCCCTATATATTTCCCTATATCTACCCCCATATCTTCCCCTATATATTCCCCCATATCTACCCCCATATCTTCCCCTATATATTCCCCCATATCTACCCCCATATCTTCCCCTATATATTCCCCCATATCTACCTCCATCTCTTCCCCTATATATTCCCCCATATCTTCCCCTATATATTCCCCCATATCTACCCCCATATCTTCCCCTATATATTCCCCTATATCTACCCCCATTTCTTCCCCTATATATTCTACCATACCGTTCACTTTATTATCCTCTAAATCTTCCCCTATATATTCCCCCATATCTACCCCCATATCTTCCCCTATATATTCCCCCATATCTACCCCCATACATTCCTCTATAACTGCCTCCATGTCTTTCCTTATATCTACCTCCAATTCTGCCCTCTATCTGCCCGTTTCCTTTTATTTGTGGGTGAATAATGAGTTCTTTCATCTACATTTCCCTATAACAATATAACATATGCGAGTGTGTACATGTGTGTGGTATGTATATGTATGTGTGTGTATATGTATGTATGTATGTGTATGTATATATATATATATGTGTGTAGGTATGTGTGTGTAAATGTACAGTATGTGTGTGTGTACGTATGTGTATGTATATATATATATGTGTAGGTATGTGTGTGTATATGTATGTATGTATAATGTATGTGTACGTATGTGTATGTTTATGTATGTATACATATGTGTATGTATGTGTGTGTGTGTATATATATATGTGTTTGTTTATGTATGTGTATGTTTGTGTATATGTATGTGGTGTGTGTTTCTTCATACACATTAATTCCAAATACTTTTCTCCTCCACTCTATTTCTCAGTCTCTCATCCATCACCATTTTTTTCCTCCCTATCTGTTTCTTTCTTCTCTCTTTCTCTTCTAATTCACCTATCTTTGCTTTTTTAATCTCTAAATATCCCCCCAAACGCATCTCATCCATCTCTGCTTTCCCACATCTCATCCACCCCCCCCCATCACATCCATATCCCCCCATCTCATCCATTCACCCCCCCAAATCTCATGGAATGGAATGGGGAGGCTGGGGTGGGGTGGGGGGCTATTTGGTCTTTACCATATTGCAGTGGTGTTTCCGGTATTACCGTTCAAGTCTGTTACGGGTGTGGCCTGTGCCACTGGATTCCCTGGTCCTGGGGATCCTCTGGGGTTTTTGAGGTGGCTATGGGTTGGAAGGCTAAGCTTTCCTCCATGATGGGTGTCTGGGCCATGGAGAAGAGTACAGTCTGGAGGCTCATCTCCATGTTGCAATAAAGGAGGGCCACAGCAACGGAGGTAAGTGGAGGGGATTGACCTTGCAGTGTGGAGCAGGTCTCATCTAATGGAGGAACCTTAATGGAATGGTGGTCAGTGAACCCCCCAAGGAGAGGTCAGGCCAATTCTGGTGCAGCTCAGGTCTCAGCACTCAGTCTCTGTCCTTTGCTGCTTCCTCTTAACACCAGATTAAGAATGCAGCGTCAAGAGAGGCAGAGAGAATACCACTCCACTGGGCACTGATGGAGGTGCCAGCAGCTGGAACTATAGAATGAGTGTTGGAAACCATGGCGGCAGGACTACTCTATGGACCATCCGCACGCATCTCCACCTTTACCTCCAAGGACCAAACAAACCAGATTAAGTCCTTGACTCCCCATGGACACAGCCTTTTTCAGCAATTACAAAAATATTTAAAATGTGCTTCCAAGTACCCTGGTGTCACGAGGGCCACCTACCTAATGTGAGACCAAAGCCTCCCTTGCACCTTGGGTCCTTAAAGCCTCTGGAGATGGAGACAGAGACTTGGTGGACACCGAGTGGCAGGGGTGCCAGGGGTGCGGAGCACCATGCAAGCCTTAGTCCGAGATCCAAGCCGAGGTCAAGTCCAGTTGGGCAACGCAGCATAAAAGGGTTCATCCGAAGAAGAATGGTCGAGCTCCAAGCCGGGGTCAATTCCAATCTGGCAGCTGAGTACAAAAGGGGCAAAGAAGTAGAATGGTCAAGGTACAAATCCGAGGTCAATGGCAATCCGCAATCAAGAGTAGTCAAATAGATTTCCAGGTCACAACAGGTTCAGACAGATCACACACTAGCACGGTAACAAGGGGGGACTGAAGATAATTCAGCAATTTGGCAGTGTCTGAGCTGGGCTTATATAGGGAAGTTTGAGGTCACTTCCTGCGCGCCTCCTGGGCATTTTCCCGCCTTTTCCCATCAGGTTGAGGTCACTTCCTGTGCACGTCCTGGGCATTTTCCTGCCCTTTTCCATCAAGTCTTGTGTGGAAGTGCGGGTTGGCGCCCTGAGGGGTCTTTGGCGCATGCTCAGTTGGCACGAATTTCCTCTTGTGGCAACGCGCCATTGGTGCAAGCGTAGTAATCCCTGGACTCTTACACCTGGGGTGGGAACCTAGGTCATGTTTCTGGGGAAGTTGAAAACGACACCAGCGAACAGAAATCAAGCACGGAACCCAGGTCCGAAACAACAGATTGACCCTGCAGAGACCTACCTGTAAAGCGAACACCTGCAGACAACGACACAGGTTGGGTTCGGGAACAGCACACCATGATGGCTATAAACAGGTTGGGCTGTCTGTTTTTAAAACTTTAAAAGGGTTTGCACTTGTCTGTGAACGTTGGGCCATCAACAAAAATAGAAGAGCATTACATAAATACATTTTTTTTCACAGGACATAGCGGTGGCGGGACTGTTGGCTCAAAATCGGGACTGTCCCGGGGGACAGTATACATGTTACAGTCATATTCAGCGGAGCAGCTCACTGACTAAGTGGACAAACAATTAAGATTCAACGTAAACCGATCTGACTAGAGTAAGCTGAAACTCATTTGATATATTTTTAATGTCAATAAAGATATCTGTAAAAAAACAAAAAACAAAACAAAAAAACAAAAAAAAAACAAAATGGAGATTATTTATTGTTCCAAAGAAAACAATTGTATCAGAGAACGATAGTGAATTCCACACAAATGAGGTTTGTAGATTTTCCACTTTGTCTGTTTGTCTAAGAGACATTAACAGGCTCGGTGTGTTTACTGATAAGCTCTCAGTCTCTGCGGAGTAAGGAAAATCAATGATTGTTTAATTGCCTGTAAAAGAAAAATTGGGTTTGCATGGTAATGTGACTCAGTGGATGAGAGAACCGCAAGACCCGGGAGTTTTCACTCGCATATCTCCCTGTGTTAGTGTCCTTGTCAACCTTTCCTTATATTGTGCCACTGACATACTTAGTAACCCTTTTTATATAGGATCAATACACACACAAACATATATACTGTATATATACAGTGCCTTGAAAAAGTATTCATACCCCTTGAAATTTTCCACATGTTGTCATGTTACAACCAAAAACTTAAATGTATTTTATTGGGTTTTTATGTGATGGACCAACACAAAGTGGCACAAAATTGGGAAGTGGAAGGAAAATGATAAATGGTTTTCAACATTTTTTACAGATAAATACGTGAAAAGTGTGGGTAGGGGGCATTTGTATTCAGCCCCCCTTTACTCTGATACCCCTAACTAAAATCTAGTGGAACCAATTGCCTTCAGAAGTCACCTAATTGGTAAATAGGGTCCACCTGTGTGTAATGTAATCGCAGTATAAATACAGCTGTTCTGTGAAGCCCTCAGAGGTTTGTTAGAGAACCTTAGTGAACAAACCGCATCATGAAGGCCAAGGAACACACCAGACAGGTCAGGTATAAAGTTGTGGGTTAAAGCAGGGTTAGGTTATAAAAAATATCCCAAGCTTTGGACATCTCACGGAGCTCTGTTCAATCCATCATCGGAAAATGGAAAGAGTATGGCACAACTGCAAACCTACCAAGACATGGCCGTCCACCTAAACTGACCGGCCGGGCAAGGACAGTATTCATCAGAGAAGAGCCAAGAGGTCCATGGTAACTCTGGAGGAGCTGCAGAGATCCACAGCTCAGGTGGGAGAATCTGTCCACAGGACAACTATTAGTCGTGTTCTCCACAAATCTGACCTTTATGGAAGAGTGACAAGAAGAAAGACATTGGTGAAAGAAAGTCATAAGAAGTCCTGTTTGCAGTTTGTGAGAAGCCATGTGGGGGACACAGCAAACATGTGGAAGAAGGTGATCTGGTCAGATGAGACCAAAACTGAACTTTCTGGCCTCAAAGGAAAACGCTATGTGTGGTGGAAAACTAACACTGCACATCACCCTGAACACACCATCCCCACCGTGAAACATGGTGGTGGCAGCATCATGTGGTGGGGATTCTTTTCTTCAGCAGGGAAGCTGGTCAGAGTTGATGGGAAGATGGATGGAGCCAAATACAGGGCAATCTTAGAAGAAAACCTGTTATGCCGCGTGCACACGATCAGATTTTCCGACGGAAAATGTCCGATCGGAGCGTGTTGTCGGAAATTCCGACCGTGTGTGGGCTCCATCACACATTTTCCATCGGATTTTCCGACACACAAAGTTGGAGAGCAGGATATAAAATTTTCCGACAACAAAATCCGTTGTCGGAAATTCCGATCGTGTGTACACAAATCCGACGGACAAATTGCCACGCATGCTCAGAATAAATAAAGAGATGAAAGCTATTGGCCACTGCCCCGTTTATAGTCCTGACGTACGTGTTTTACGTCACCGCGTTTAGAACGATCGGATTTTCCGACAACTTTGTGTGACCGTGTGTATGCAAGACAAGTTTGAGCCAACATCCGTCGGAAAAAATCCTAGGATTTTGTTGTCGGAATGTCCGAACAAAGTCCGACCGTGTGTACGGGGCATTAGAGTCTACAAAAGACTTGAGACTGGGGCGGAGGTTCACCTTCCAGCAGGACAACGACCCGAAACATCCAGCCAGAGCTACAATGGAATGGTTTAGATCACCAGACACTGATAGAAGTCACAAGACTGCTATGTACTGCTAATGAGAAAAGGTATTTAGCAGTTTATATTTACTAAAATAATTGCATTTGCATGTTCTGTATACTGTGGGAGAGCAGATATAGTGAATGCATGTTCCTGGGGAGATCAGATATAGTGAATGCATGTTCCTGGGGAGACCAGATATAGTGAATGCATGTTCCTGGGGAGATCAGATATAGTGAATGCATGTTCCTGAGGAGACCAGATATAGTGAATGCATGTTCCTGGGGAGATCAGATATAGTGAATGCAGGCTCCTGGGGAGATCAGATATAGTGAATGCATGTTCCTGGGGAGATCAGATATAGTGAATGCATGTTCCTGGGGAGATCAGATATAGTGAATGCATGTTCCTGGGGAGATCAGATATAGTGAATGCAGGCTCCTGGGGAGATCAGATATAGTGAATGCATGTTCCTGGGGAGATCAGATATAGTGAATACATGTTTCTGGGGAGATCAGATATAGTGAATGCAGGCTCCAGGGTTTAGTAACACTTTAATAACATAACAGTAGAGCTATACATTGTAGATTATCTCTGTTGAAGAAAACCTTATTTGCTGACTTGCAGAACCATGTAAACATCTTCATCTGAGCTCATTAGTATGGCAGAAATCTAAAGAGCGGTGCATTTTGGGTAACATAAAAACTCGCTCTGCTAAAACGATGATCATGTTGGCTAGTGACCCGGTTAGATCCATTATGAGGGCCCTGAAATCACTCATCCCGCAGGTGTAGAGCCTCGCATACACATAAACCCAACAACCAAAACACCCCGGAGCGAGCGCCTGACAAATGGCGTTCTTGTATTTTTAATGAACAAAGTGAATCTTCTCACCTGGAGAACTGTTTCACCTCTGGCAGATGCCATTCTTCTGACTCTAGAAAGCTCTGATGGGTTATCAGGGCCGTAGAGGTATTTCTACTCTTTACCTTTGTTTAATTTATATTTGGGAGAGAGACCAACACATGAAGTGCATTCCTTGTAGCAATATGGTGGCTTAGCCGACAGCACATTTGCCTCGCATCACTGGTGCCTTGGGTTTGCCTTCCACCCATGATATGAAGTAAAGTTGGGTCTTCTTCCAAACATACTTTGGGTGTGTGGCAGCATGAAATAGGGCTCAGGATCTTTTTTGGTCAATGCTTAGGTTTCCATTTTGGGGGGGGCTTCCCGATAAATGGAGTGTAGGCAGGTGCAGTCTACTTTCTCCACTCTAGGTGGCGCTAACATGGTTCCTCTATGGTTTCCTGGGTCACTGGGGAAGCCCCAACGTGACCGCACTGCTGCCCCACGTGACTCTAGCAGCCAGCTTGGGTCAGGCAGAGTCTATTTAAGGTCCTGGCTCCCAGGTTTGGCATGCATTTGCGAGAGGGTAGCGTAGGGAAAAGGTACCCCATCTGTCAGGGACAGTACTAGGTGCAGGGAAAGGTTCCAGACAAGGAAAGAAAACTTAGGGTTCGCAACATTTCTGGACATCTTCCCGCTTGGACACGAGATGGCCAGGCTGCATTCCGCCCCTCCCAACAGGTGCAGCCAGTTTGGCTGAGACCTGCTTTACACACTGTTGGAATTTGTGAGTGTTTCCGGTTCGTTAGGGATGCTATTAGAAATCACAGGGCCTCATACACCCTACTTCCTACCCAGCGGGCCCCCCTTACCCCCTACTTCCTACCCAGCGGGCCCCCCCACCCCCTAAAAAAACATTATTAGTGGACACAAATACAACAGCATGTGCACTGCCGGGGGAGGCACAAGAGCATCTGTGCCAGAAATAGGACAGTACAGCCGGCCCTTCTCGGCAAGTGCCTGGGCCCCCCCTTTTGAACTGATGGGACCCGGTACAGGATGGCCAGCTGTACTGCTTTATCAGCGGCCCTTACAGTTGGGCTGTATTCCCACTGTGTTTATTGTGAACTGTCTTTACCTTACTTCAATACACGCTCTGTATATTGCACCTGGACTGTGTGTGTTATTGCTGCCGCTCTGTGCCACACCCCACCTACAAGTTGATGCGACCTAGTGGTGGCCCTGGACCGCTGAACTTCTGGAGGTACCCAGGAGAGTGCTGGTTCCTCAGAATAGAAGTCTGTGTGTGTGAGATGAGGAGGAACTTGAGAGAAGGATTCTACGTAGAAAGAACTAATTTCCAGATTTTATTAGTAATTGGTTGGAAGAATACAGTCACACTGAACCAACCAGCATGGACACTTTGTCACAACCCTCGAGTCTTTGAAATGTTCTTCCATGAGGTTCCACCACAATACCCAACACTGTCATTAAAAGTCCCGAAGAAGGAGAGTGATTCTAAAAAAAATTCACTCTGAAAAATCCATGTATTGATATATTAATGATTACAGTCAGTGACGGCTGGTGCTCAATATTTGGGGGGGGTGGCAGCAAACGCCACCACCTCCCCCCCCCCCCACCTCTGCACAGGCCAGCCTCAGTACTCACACTGCTCCCCACTGGCTCCTGCTCACCCCCCCTTCTGCAATCAGTGCAATCTCTGCGTCCGCTCCGTCTCTTCCCTCCCGGGCAGCTCTTGTTACAGAGAGGACTTCATCTCTTGGGAGGACCCGTCGTTGGAGCTTTGGGCTCTGCTAGGAGGATGGTGCCCAGTGCAAGCTCTTTGGAGCTGGGAAGGCAGCGATCAGTGACGAGCGGCCGTTGCTTCTCCTCACAGCTGAACAGGAAGTGGGTCCTGAGACCCAATAGCCCAGGAGTCCCAAGACTCTGCGACCAATTGGGTCTCAGCACCCGCTTTCTGATTGGCCGGGAGGAGAAGCAGGAAGACATCAGCGAATATTAATTTGCTAATGTAACACAACCGAGTGGGCTCAAGACGCAGTGCTCTGCGCCCCGAGCCCACACTTTTTTAAAGCCAATTAGAGCCCCAGGCTCTAGTCATGTGCTTAAAAAAAACAAAACACCCCATTGAAATCCATGCGTCCGGCGCCCTGCATGTAAATTAGGAGCCAGGCGCATGGATTAGGGGGGGCGGCGCCCCTAATGGAGTGGCTGCCACTGATTACAGTTCACCTGAGGACACAAACCTGAAAAGACAACATATAAAAAAAAAACAGCAATTAAAAGAGAATTTGGTTTTGGGTGCGGAGTGTGCGATCTATTTGTCTTCGGAAACCCCAGAGAGCTGGGCGGTGTACAACGCTCCAGCGTCAGTGTTATGAGGGACGGATGCTGAATTGCAAAACAGCGTAGTATTTCCACCTGCAGTCATGTAGCAAAGGTGAACAGCAAGCCATACGTCGTGCAGAACATAATAGGGACTTTCTGTGCTAGGGTAATGTTGTGTAAAGTAATTAGACGTGACACACCAATTAATCTCTTTGCCCCTCCATGGGAGCTCCATGTATTCATACTCGTTCCACAAGCACAGCTCAAAGATTTCTAGGGACAAGCAAGGCCATACATGACTTTAATACCAAACCCCTTTATGACCATTTATATAAGAACCGTATGACTGCCGGATATGCCAATTCCACCCCTAACATTGTACCTCCCAGATAAAGGCTCGGACCGCTTGACATGGGTTTCAAGTTGGTCAAAGAAGCTCCAAAGAAGTCCCATTAACACTTCAATAAATAACAGTGAACAGGTACAATTTACCAAATTAAATAAGCAAGTTTTACCAGGAGAGGACCTTTGGGTGTCCATTAGCCAAAAGTCCTAACTAAGCTCCACCCCTGTCTCCAGGTGAACCCCACCGACTTGAGGATGGTTCCAAATTGAGACTATAGCTTGCCTCCCTATATGTGGCCCTCTCCCAAATATAAATTAAATAAAGGAGAAGGCAAAGCATAGAAATACCTCTAGGGCCCCCCCAGTACAACCACCAGCCCATCAAAAAGCATGCATCGTTCCAACAGATGGGCCCCATTTTGAAACAATTTCCGATTTTCCACAGACCCTCAAAGACACCCACAAACAGGAAAAACAACCACCCATCACATCTCTGATAATTATTCAATAGGGGGAAGAATGGTGGGACGTCTTCCTCCAGATGACCTCTTAAGCATGACCTCCCACCAGGACCACGGTCCCTACTGCTGTAGCTCTTCACTACCATCTGACTTGCAATCACCAACCAGATCAAGACTTTCCATTAGTAGACTACCACCCAACCGGTTTAATCCTTCCCAAGACTTCACCTCCTTATAATCATGTAGCCCCATCCATCCATTTTTGTCCTCTGGGAAGTGCAACCTCAAGGGTCAGCCCTCCTGAAATTAATAGTTCAGTGTCTGGTAGATGCTGGATAATGAATGTATCTAAACTCAAGAACCATTTCGGTCTGTACTATTGAAAGCCTTCTGCATTTTCGATGGCTGCAAGAAAATACCCCCCCAGACGATGTCTAAGAGGACGAAACGCGTCGGGTAGGACCCCACTGCCGCCATACTTTTACAGCGCTGATTTTAAAGATGTACATGTGAGTGTATCTCTTATTTTAAATAAATTTTATACTTGTTTTATGGAATTACGCTATGTGACCTTTTCCCTTCTTGCTTTACATCATTGCCACCTACTGTTCAACATCACCCTGAGGGACACACCAATTCGTGGTTTACTCTTGGATGTCCATCTTTACTATTCCTCCGGAACATCTACCATAACCCACCACCCAAGCCTTAGTTGACCCAATGGGACGTATGTCCTCTTGGGTCCACGAGATCCGGTAAGCCTTCTCATTGTTGGTGGTGGTGCGTTTCTTCTGCCTTCACTTCAGATGTCACGCAATTGTTTTGTTCTTCACATGAAGTCACTGTATTTATATGGACTAGTAGCTTACATGAGTCTTACAAACATGGAGGACTTTCTTCTAAGTTTTTCTTAGATGTTTTTCACTATCAGTTGGACTATATCGTCCTTATGTTGAATTTTTAGTTTTTTACACATATTTTTGTTTTACTGTGCAAGAAAATACTTGTTAATCCTGACAGAAATCTAGTAAACTTGAAAAAAAACAAAACATTCAACAGTTTTATCTTAAAGAGCCCTTAAAGAACTTACCATCTAAGGTCCCCTATCTCACATACAAGGGCCAATATCGACAGGAGACAATTAACTTTTCAGCATGTCCACACAAGCACTGGTAGAGCATGCAAACTCCATGCAGATAGTAAACAACAGAATGGAGGGGAGGAATCAAACAAGAACACCACATCCCAATAAAAAACAGCAAACAGAATAAGGGACTAGAGGCCATGGGCCTCGTGATTTTTTAGGTGTTCAATAGACAAGTAAATATTTATATAATATTGATAAAAAAAAATATATATTTTATTTGTAAACCTTTAAAAGGGACATGAAACAATTTCAAATTAACAAATACAATAATTCCATTGAGGATGTGATACAGAGGTTAATACCACTTTCTCGCCATGTTTCGCTCGCTGGAGCTTCCTCGGGAGATAAAATGTGGCATCTGATCAACTAAAAATAAAAAATCACAATAAAATAAAATAAATAATATAAAATTCATAAAATAAAAAATCACAATAAATACTCATATCCAAGATGTATATTGCATCCATGTCATGGATGCAATATACATCTTGGATATGAGTATTTATTGTGATTTTTTATTTTTAGTTGATCAGATGCAACATTTTATCTCCTGAGGAAGCTCCAGCGAGCGAAACATGTCGAGAAAGTGGTATTAACCTCTGTATCACATCCTCATTGGAATTATTGTATTTGTTAATTTGAAATTGTTTTCATGTCCTTTTTAAAGATTTATAAATAAAATATATATTTTTTTTATTGATATTATGTAAATATTGACTTGTCTATTGAACACCTAAAAAATCCCGAGGCCCATGGCCTCTAGTCCCTTATTCTGTTTGCTCCATGCAGACAGTGTCCTGAATTGACTGGGATTTACCCTAGACCCGAAGAAATGCTAACCACTGAGCCACTGTGCTATTAATGTAATATAGCATTCATCTTTGTTTGTATGTATTATTCTTTCTATGTAGGACAGCACGTGTTTGGGTTGTAGGAACCCTATTTACAAGCCTACAAACTGGCCACCATCAGCTGCGTTATACATTAAAAAAAAAAAAACTAAATAAGAATGCTGACTTGGAAGAACTATAATGGGGATGAACTCATTAGCCCCGGTGAAGCTGAACATCAAAGTCATAACTTGTGGTAAACATAATGGGGGCTCGGGATGGCACAGCTGATACCAGCGTATAACCCAGTTAGATAAATTATGGAGCCGTCATAGTTCATCATGGTGCAGGTGCTGAGTAGACATTCTGCACATTCTGGGACAAGGTCAAGGATGTAGAGCAATATTAACCCTGAGAACGGTGTAAGGCGCATTCAGGCCGCAGGGCTTGCATGGTGTGCACTGAAGTGCTCTGACGCATAACTTTTATACCCCCTCTCTGTGTGGCGATTCAGACTTTGGCACATATAGTTACTTTTTTAGCCATAACACCTGACCTAACCTCATAAACTTCACTATATTCTCTGCCATTACACACACATGAGCTTTAATGGCATCCCAGTCTTAGTCCGTAGGGTTCACTATTGAGTTGGCCCACCCTTTGCAGCTATAACAGCTTCAACTCTTCTGGGAAGGCCGTCCACAAGGTTTAGGGGTGTGTCTATGGGAATGTTTGACCATTCTTCCAGAAGCGCATTTTTGAGGTCAGGCACTGATGTTAGACGAGAAGGCCTGGCTCACAGTCTGCGCTCTAATTCATCCCAAAGTTGGGAGCATAAAATGGTCCAAAATGTCTCGGTATGCTGACGCCTTAAGAGTTCCCTTCACTGGAACTAAGGGGCCAAGAACAACCCCTGAAAAACAACCCCCACACCATAATCCCCCCTCCACCAAATGATTTGGACCAGTGCACAAAGCAAGGTCCATAAAGACATGGATGAGCGAGTTTAGGGTGGAGGAACTTGAGAAGGCCTGGCTCGCAGTCTCCGCTCTAATTCATCCCAAAGGTGTTCTATTGGGTTGAGGTCAGGTGCAGGCCAGTCAAGTTCCTCCACCCCAAACTCGCTCATCCATGTCCTTATGGGCCTTGCTTTGTGCACTGGTCCAAATCATTTGGTAGAGGGGGGATTATAGTGGGGGGTTGTTTTTCAGGGGTTGGGATTGGCCTCTTAGTTCCAGTGAAGGGAGCTCTTAAGCAGTAGCGGCTGGTGTTTTTTTGTTTGGGGGGAAGCAAACAACCACCCCCCCCCCCTGCGGCACCTCAAACCCCCCCTCGCTGTCTGCTGGTCCACAGACATAAACACCATCTAGGCGGCGGGCACATCGGGCAGCGGTGGGGATCGGGGCATCGGCGGACATCAGGCTGCGGTGGGCATCGGCTCCTGTGTCTTCTCCTTCTCGCTTCCGCCGTGCATCTGCTCCCCTCCTCCTAGGCTTCCAATAGGATCGCCTGTCCTTTCAGCCAATTGAGTGACAGGTATCGGACCCGCTTCCCGATTGGCCGGGAGGAGAATCAGTGTTGTAACAGCGAATATTCATTCGCTGTTGTAACACCTGGGTGGGCTCATAGCGCAATGCTCTGCGCCACAAGCCTCCCCCCCCTATTTTGAAGACTTTTAGAGCCTCTGTCTATTTTGAAGCCTATTAGAGACTCTTACTATGGGTGATTCTGCGTCGCACTAAAGTGGTCCCGCGAGCGCATTCACCGTGGGATCACTTTTAGAGGCGGTGGGAGTGGTGCCCCTTCCGCCACTTTCCATTAGTTTGCGGGCTTACCAGAGCCATCGGTAGCGATCCGTTTTGCTGGGCAGGAGAACGAGTGAGGGCAAGATGGCCCCCCCACTCGTCTCTATGCCCTTGGAGGACTGAAGCGACCTCTGACGTCACTTCTGGTTCTCGGGCCAAAACAAAGAATGCTTCTATGAGAGGTAAATCAAAGATCTGGGGTCTTTTTGACTGAAATTTGCACTGTAATTTTGTAACTTTCGGAAATGCCAGTAAAAACTTGGCTGTGCCAGTAAATGTTGGGTGTCGTGCCAGCAAATTTCAATCTGGTAGGTTAAGTGACCCACACTTGGCGCTCAACAAGTTAATGGGGAACATGGCAGAAGTACCACCTGCCTACCCTTCCAAACATATATAATTTCCCACTTATAAGCCGTAATGAACGGGGTGATTTTTAGGGCCCCCAAAACGTATTGGCTCCATCAAATCAAAGAAAGGCAAGGAGATAAGGGATGGGGGATTTTTGCGGTGTCTAACATATACTTATACACTTGACTTGTTATAGGTAAAAAATATAATTTTTATTGACATGATCATTTTAAAATAAAAGACAAAAAATGCAAAAAAAACGCAAACTTTTGGGTTGGCAGTAAAAGATTATATACAATTGGTGGTCATCATCTTATACAGGTGGATAATAAATCGTAGCAAGAGATATTGCACATTAGCCCGACATGTTTCGCTACTTAAGCTTCCTCAGGGGATGTGCAAGAGATTTATTAAATTGAGACCACTAAATAAACAAAAGAAAACAAAATTATAACAACAGTTTAAGGATCACTGTAAAGTTTATACATACAGAGTGTCAATGTTAGTTATGAACCCAGTTGCCTATGAGAATCAGATACTTACCCCATGCGATGGTTACACCTTTAAACTGCCTGGCCGGTCCCCTAACTTGATCCCAAATACATCGAATCCGAGGGGGTCAATTTGGCAAGGTCATAGAGGGCTGATAGGGAGACACTAGGGGACATTAGGATTGCCATGAAGTTACAGATTTTTTTTTTTTTTTTTTTTAATTGAATATATTGATAGTAAAGTTTGTGTGGAGGAATGGAGGGGAATGGGGAGGACTGGGGAAAAAGGGCTTAATGAGGAAGAAAAAGGGAAGGAAGAGGGGGGGAAGGTTAAGAGAGGGGAAAAGAGGGGGGGGAGGGAAAGAGGGGGGAAAAGAGGGGGGGAAGGGGGGGAGAGGAGGGGGGGACAAAAGAGGGAAGGAAAGGTTCGAAAAGAAGGTAAGGGAGGGGAATGTGTATCTCTCACTACAATAATAATATATAATTTTATACTCACACTGAGTTCTATATTAATTCAATTATTTAAATGTCCGTGAGAAACAATGGCGATTGAAGAGTTTTAATCAGGACTTATGTAGATTTGGCTGCAGAGGCAAACTGGAAAATAATAATGGTAAGGGATTTTTATTTATTTTAGGGGAAACAGGAGAGTGATAGGTTTATTTAAATGAAATGAGAAGTGCGGACAGTTGTATGTGGTGTTTCAGTTGTTCGTTAACTTCTTCATTGGCTCCATCCTTTATCCTCATTCACCTCGGATCCATTCATCATTAAAAACCTAAAAAGAGGATCGAGTTCTTTACTATTCTTCTCAAAACAGGAAAAGAACAAGTTGAATGACGTCTCACCTAAACTGGCCTGATTTAAAATGTCATATTTTTTTTAGATAGATAGGAGTTTTTTGTTTTTGGTACTCACATTTACCGTGAGACTATTGATCACATCTAATGCTAAAGTAAAGATCAACCCAGATTAGTAGGTTCTTTCATGACAAACAATGATGGAAACGTCTTGGGTCTGAATGACAAAACACAGTTCTCGCTCTCTCTCTCTCTCGGAGAACTTTGGAAGATGAATATATGCAAAATAATTCTGCGCTGCTCACAAAAGAGACAAAAAGCGGCTAACACAACCAACAAAGTATATATAGAAAACAACAAAAAAGTGTAGCGCTAAACAATATCATAAATGAGTGGGTATGTGGTGAAGGGAATCACCTCTAAAAAACTGTACATAAGTGGGTAGTCCTGGTATGATTATTATAACAAAAAGATGGTTAGTCCTTGTGTAGATATAATGCAGATAGGTAATTCCAATGAAAATAAGCTCACTACCACCGAGAGAAGGGAAGGCTTACCAGATGAGGTGGACCCGACAGGGCATACGCCGAATTGGGTCAGATAAGGCTTGGGTGGTAAGTGGCTGCAGGTGCCTGTGATCTCATGGAAGGCTGGATTCCTCTAAGTGGCGCTCGGGTCCTGGGAGGTGTGGAGAGTCCCAAAGGTGTAGATGATCCCGTGGGTCCTAGGAGGAGCGGGGTATTCAGTAGATGGATCCCTACAAATCATTCCGTTTACGAATAGCAGTACGAAGAGCTCAAAGCAGAAATCCAGGGCAGACAGAGAGTAACAGAAAGAGCTTAGCACTATGCTGTCTCCCCTTCTTCAGTCACAGGTTAGGAGCAAGTCCATTACGTACATACCACAACTTTGGAAGATGTTTTGTGATCCAGAATTCTTCTCCAGCAACGTGCGTAGATTGTTTACTAAAGGTAATAACAAGGTGCACGCTGCATCTATGAAGTCATCTAAGGTTGACAATACGGTGAGTCACCCAACGTGGTGAAAGTCAGATTCAGCTCCTATTCTAATGTGTAGGCTGAAGGAACACGAAGATCTTAAAGCCACCACTGATACGTGTATGCATCTTAATCTTCATTATTATTAAAATTACATATTTCTACAGCAACATTTTTGAGAAAGTAACACAAAAATAAAAAATAAACAACACAGGGGTCCTAAAACAAATATAGCAAACTCACAGTTACCCATTGGGGGGCCCATTGGAGGCCCATCATCAAAATGGGCTCAGTGCAAACTGACTATGTGATGACTTATGGAGCTATCGGCAGCACTGGGAAATGCTGGAGGTCCTCAACACCCAGGTAATAAACTGAAATTCAGGTGGTGGTGGTCCTCAAAAGGTCTGAGTGGTCAGTCTGAAAAAAACAGTCGAAGACCCATAGAGAGGTCCAAGTATCCACCGGAAAAATAGAGGGGAGTGGTGGGAGGGTGCTTATAGTGTAGTATGTAACTAAAGATAAGTAATGCTACATCTGGGACGCCGGTCTCCCAGCCCGACCAAGTGCAATGTACCTTCGGGTTTTTTTTTAGTTACTGTGACCTGAAAAGCTTATAGCACTGCTCGAAGCAAGAGGAAACTCTTCCCCCGGTCCTCAGGTGTGAGGGGTACTGGCATCTGAGTTACTCATCCAGTGGTATCACTAATGGTACGTATGGGATGCCGCTCTTCCAGCCCGACAAAGGTACAATGTTAGGTGGCCTCAACTAGCTCTGCTCAGATAACCTCGCCTACTGATGCGTTTCATCCATCCCATCGGGGCTTAGTCAAAGATGTCCTCTATGACTAAGCCCCGGTGGGCAAAACGTGTCACAGTGGTGTGGTAAGCGGTGCACACAGCTGGCTGAGGCCACCTAACGTTGCGCATTGGTCTGGCTGGGAGAGTGGCGTCCTGGATGTAGCATTACTGATACCACTGGATATGTAACTCAGACGCCAGCACCCCTCACACCTGAGGACCGGGAGGAGAGCTTCCTACAAGCTTTTCAGGTCACAGTAACTAAAGCTAAGGTTATTAATCCAAAATGAATTTTTTATGATTAGAGAAAAAGTGAAAAATGACTTACATCTGGTTAGGTCTGCGTGACCCTGACGGGTGGAACCACGCAACCTTCCGTAATAGAAGAGAAATAAGTCCTGTCTCCAGGTGAGGTGAGGAAAGTCGCACTCAATGCCATGAGGGTCCCATTCCTGGATCTTCTAGGGGTTCTCAGTAGGTAGTGAACTGGTAGGGTGTAAAAAAAAACCTTTGGTGATCCAAATAGCAGAGACCCCCCCCCGTGTGGTGTATCTAAGGATGGGTCGGAGTCATCAAGTTGGCCAAAATTAAACAGCTATTGGATGTTTTTGGATGTTCATCCAACTTGATGACTCTGACCCATCTTCCTACATCTGATGCCTCTCCCATTTGGATCTCCAATGTGTTTTTTTACCTCCTCACACCCTACCCAAGGAATAGAGCTGATGGTCATTGTTTCTCTGTTGTTGAGTCTCAGTGTAGCTGATCTCCTGAAACCTCTTCCTGTTGCCATGCACTCCAATGGTGACAGCTTGGCATGTCTTGATGGTGACAACAGTGGACCATGCATGTGAAATATGTGCTGAGAACAAGCAGTTGTTGTAGCCACCTTTTAGAAGCCTTTGTGAAATGGTTACAACACAGGAGCACAATTTGGAGACGGGGACAGAGCATTACATAGTTACATAGTAGGTGAGGTTGAAAAAAGACACAAGTTCATCAAGTCCAACCTATGTGTGTGATTATATGTCAGTATTACATTGTATATCCCTGTATGTTGCGGTCATTCAGGTGATTATCTAATAGTTTCTTGAAGCTATCAATGCTCCCCACTGAGACCACCGCCTGTGGAAGGGAATTCCACATCCTTGCCGCTCTTACAGTAAAGAACCTTCTACGTAGTTTAAGGTTAAACCTCTTTTCTTCTAATTGTAATGAGTGGCCACGAGTCTTATTAAACTCTCTTCTGCGAAAAAGTTTTATCCCTATTGTGGGGTCACCAGTACAGTATTTGTAAATTGAAATCATATCCCCTCTCAAGCGTCTCTTCTCCAGAGAGAATAAGTTAAGTGCTCGCAACCTTTCCTCATAACTAAGATCCTCCAGACCCTTTATTAGCTTTGTTGCCCTTCTTTGTACTCGCTCCATTTCCAGTACGTCCTTCCTGAGGACTGGTGCCCAGAACTGGACAGTATACTCCAGGTGCGGCTGGACCAGAGTCTTGTAGAGCGGGAGAATTATCGTTTTATCTCTTGCGTTGATCCCCCTTTTAATGCCAATATTCTGTTTGCTTTATTAGCAGCAGCTTGGCATTGCATGCCATTGCTGATCCTATCATCTACTAGGACCCCCAGGTCCTTTTCCATCCTAGATTCCCCCAGAGGTTGTCACCCAGGAAGTACTTGAAGAAGAACCTTCATGGCAGGATCAACATGGAATATTTTAATGACAGCCCAAGGTTAAAAATATTTTTCGAAATGCCATTGACATGTTAAAGCTCCTATGAGATTTTAGTGTTTGGGTTTACTCCTTTAATATTAAAGGGATTTATAGTTGACAGTGGTTCTCTAGAAGTGTTGGCTTTTTTTTAGGGTGGGGTTTCTGGCCAATCACTTCCTCCTAGCACAGGTTTAGGACTATGGTGCCAATGGGTACCCGTGTCAGGGATCCCAGCAAAAAAACAGGTAAAGTCAACTCATCTCTATCTTTGGCTTCATTCTAAGGCGATTTTTCTACCTAAAGGATATTTCTGCCCAGCATAGAAAATTCCGTGCCGGATGAAGTTCAAAGGACTAATTAAGCCTCAGCCTCATTATTGATCCTGCTGGTTCCAGAGTTGAGTTCTACCGGCTGGAAGCATTAATTCTGTCCAGTCTCAACCCGTCATTACAACCAGTTCCCAGGGAATTCCCACCGGAGGGTTCAGTGGGTGGGGCGGTGACTCTTCTGCTATAATTAAGGTGGTAATGACAGCAGAGCGGGGGGGACAGCGCTGGACTTTGAACTGCCGACGTCGACCATTGATGTGCTCATCGCCATGCTGTATTTATAGAGATGTCTGGAACGATCTCTCTGCACTGGAAGCGATGTTTACACATGCATCTGTTATTTCCACGTGCCTCTTTTATCCTACACACCCCCATAGGTAAAAAAAAAAAGAACCCACATCAAACAGAAGCTGGTACAGAGGAGACGAGTACTTGAAGTGCTCAGCTGGGTCGAGGAAGAGCGGACAGCTCCCATGAATAAACCAATAGAAACCCCATTGATCACCTTCACGCTGCTTTCAAACAACTGCAGCCGCACAGCACCAGATGTTCCCGTATATACCGTCCGCAGAACATAACTGGAGTCGCCTGGCAACTCGTTTAGGATCTTCTCATTAGCTTGAAGGAAACATGGGAAGGGGACAACAGACAAGGATGACATGTCCCCATTTAAGATGACACTTGTAGCTTTCTGCTGAAAAAGGAAAATTCTATCATTCCGTTTTCTATTTTCAGGACTAAAGGCCAGTTTAACCCCTTCAATCCCGGGGCACTTTCACCCCCTTCCTGCCCAGGTCAATTTTCAGCTTTCAGCGCTGTCGCACTTTGAATGACAATTGCGCGGTCATGCTACACTGTACACATGTGACATTTTTATAATTGTTTGGAGACAGACAGAGCTTTCATTTGGCGATATTTAATCACCACTGGGGTTTTTTTTTATATTTTGCTAAACAATTTAAAAAAAAGACAAATTTTGAATAAAAAAGTTTTTCTTCATTAATGTTATAAAATTTTGCAAAAAAGTAATTTTTTTTCATCGCTGATGAGGTTGCACTGACGGACACTGATAAGGTTGCACTGAAGAGGCTGCACTGATGAGTTTGTACTGATAAGCGGCACTGATGAAGAGGCACTGATAGGGGACACTGATGGGCATTGATGGGCACTAATAGGTGGCACTGATGGGCACTGATAGACAGCACTGATGGGAAGGCACTGATAGGGGACACTGATGGGCATTGATGGGCATTAATAGGTGGCACTGATGGGCACTGATAGACAGCACTGACGAGGAGGCACTGATAGGGGACACTGATGGGCAGCGATAGGCGACAATGATGGGCACTGATGAGCACACAAGGGCACTGATAGGCAGCACTGATGAGGAGGCACTGATAAGGGACACTGATGGGCAGTGATAGACAGCACTGATGTGCACTGATGAGCACACAAGGGCACTGATAGGCAACACTGATGAGGAGGCACTGATAAGGGACACTGATGGGCATTGATGGGCAGTGATAGGCGACACTGATGAGCACTGATAGGCAGCACTGACGAGGAGGCACTGATAGGGGACACTGATGGGCAGTGATAGGCGGCACTGATGGGCACTGATGAGCACACAAGGGCACTGATAGGCAGCACTGATGAGGAGGCACTGATAGGGGACACTGATGGGAAGTGATAGGCGGTACTGATGTGCACTGATGAGCACTGATAGGGGACATTGATGGGCACTGATAGGTGGCAGTGATGGGCACTGATAGACAGCATTGATAGGCGGCACTGAGAGGCGGTGCTGATAGGAGGCACTGATGGGCACTGATAGGCAACACTGATGGGCACTGATAGACTGCTGATCAGTGCCCTGGTTATCTGTGTCCATGTCCCCTGTGACACTTGCTGGTTACCAGCTCTCCTCTCCTCACGCTGTGACAGTGTGTGAGGAAAGGAATGCCGATAACCGGTAAGTTTGTTTACATGTGTAAAGAATATAACAGAATATGTAAAAAGGAAATCAAGGACGCAAAAACTCAAAATGAACGACAGATTGCAAAAGATAGTAGGACAAACCCCCAAAAAATCTTCAAATATATTAATAGTAAAAAGGTCAGGTCTGGGCATGTAGGCCCTTTACAAAATAATCTAGAGTGGGTGACTGGGAACAAAGAGAAGGCAAATGTATTAAATACCGTATTTATCGGCATATAACACGCACCCCAAGTTTAGGAGGGAATTTTAAGGAAAAAAACTTTTAGGAGGGAAGTTTAAGGAAAAAAAACTTACATTTAAATGCCCATCAATGCAGCCTCATCAGTGTCCATCTGCAGCCTTGTCAGTGTCAGTGCAGCCTTGTCAGTGTCCATCGCAGACATCTGGCATTTAAAAATGGCGCCACTGTTCTCGGCCTCTCTTGGCGGCTCTCAGCTTCTCTCAGCTTCTCTCAGCCTTTCTCGGCGGCTCTCGGCCGCACTCGGTTTCGGCAGCTCACGTGGGACTGCGAGAGCCGCCGAGAATGGGCGAAAGCGGGCAAAAGCCGCCGAGAGCGGCCGAGAGCCGCCGAGAATGGCCGAAAGCCACGGAGAACAGCCGAAAGCTGCCGAGCACCGCCAAGAGTGGCCCAGATTCTCCGCATCCAATTTGCTTTGAAACGCGTAGATGCTAGAAGGTCAATGCATCACTGGCCATGATCTTCTTTTACTTTATTGAATATGATATCAGGAGATTGTGGCCGGCTCTCCGGAGCGGCTCCGATGCATACTGCACAGGGGTCCTGCGCGTCTTCTGGTCTGTTTCAAGTCTGAATTCAGCCAAATATTCGGACTGAAATCGGACCTGAAGGCGTGAATGGGGACGTGCCGGACTCCTGCTGTGAGCCGCTCCGTGCTCCAGTGTGAACTGAGCCTAAAACTAAGCCCTTCCAGCGGCGAGACGTTAGAGCTGCAGGCGCTCTCATCTTCACCCGTCTTGCTTTCGGGTTGGCGGACTCCGACCCTGTGACTGACCAGAACCCGCGATGACTCCACTCCTGCGCATGTGTGCGGGAGCCGCTATTTACGGCACAAGGCTCTGAAGGAACAGCCCGGGTGGCTACGTGAAAAAAGTTAAAAGACGGGTTCAACATGTTTCTAGGGACTTCAAAATCGGCCCCCTTCATTAGGGACAAAACTTTTGCAATTGTCACCAGCAGGGGCAGCCCGTCCATTAAGGGCACATGGGTGTCGCCCCCTCCCCACCCCTCCCTGTCCATCCGTCCGGCCCCTTCCATTACACCGGCACATGGATTCCAATGCAGGGGGGGATGTCTTTTTGAAGCACTGATTAGAGCCAGGGTGGGCTCGGGTCACAGAGAGTACGCTCCGATCCCATCCAGGTGTGTTACATAGTAGGTGAGGTTGAAAAAAAGACACAAGTCCATCAAGCCCAACCTATGTGTGTGATTATATGTCAGTATTACATTGTATATCCCTATATGTTGCGGTCGTTCAGGTGCTTAGCTAATAGTTTTTCTAAACCATTGATCGCTGAGACCACCGCCTGTGGAGGGGAATTTCACATCCTTGCCGCTCTTACAGTAAAGAACCCTCTACGTAGTTTAAGGTTAAACCTCTTTTTTCTAATTTTAATGAGTGGCCACGAGTCTTATTAAACTCCCTTCCAAAAAAGTTTTATTCCTATTGTGGGGTCACCAGTACAGTATTTGTAAATTGAAATCATATCCCCTCTCAAGCGTCTTTTCTCCAGAGAGAATAAGTTCAGTGCTCACAACCTTTCCCCATAACTAATATCCTCCAGACCCTTTATTAGCTTTGTTGCCCTTCTTTGTACTCGCTCCATTTACAGTACATCCTTCCTGAGGACTGGTGCCCAGAACTAGACAGCATACTCCAGGTGCGGCCGGACCAGAGTCTTGTAGAGCGGGAGAATTATCGTTTTATCTCTGGAGTTGATCCCCTTTTTAATGCCAATATTCTGTTTGCTTTGTTGGCAGCAGCTTGGCATTGCATGCCATTGCTGAGCCCATCATCTACTAGGACCCCCAGGTCCTTTTCCATCCTAGATTCCCCCAGAGGTTCTCCCCTCAGTGTATAGATTGCATTCATATTTTTGCCACCCAAATGCATTATTTTACATTTTTCTACATTGAACCTCATTTGCCATGTAGTTGCCCACCCCATTAATTTGTTCAGATCTTCTTGCAAGGTTTCCACATCCTGCGGAGAAGTTATTGCCCTGCTTAGCTTAGTATCGTCTGCAAATACAGAGATTGAACTGTTTTCCCATCCTCAGGGGGGGGGGGGGGTCGACACATTGGGCCTCTTGACCACGACCACCACGGATGTGCACAGAGAAGAACACACTGCACAAGGAACAAGCTCACCGCCCTGGACCTGCAGGGAGACACAGGTGTTATGCTATTTATGAAGAGCCAAATAAGAAAGAAAAAAAAAGCTGATGCTGAAATTTAAATCATGAAAAGAACAGTAGGAGGAGGGGAGGACGCCGCCGCCGAAATGACGAGATGGTTTACTTATTAACAACCTGCTGCCATGTTCCCCTGGCAACCCTCAGTAAAGGCAGCATTATAATTAGACAAAGACGCATCTCGCTACATTGACTCCTCTGCTCCTTCCTAGTCCTGATATCAGATCGGTCCATGGTCGGTTATCTGGATTCCCCTTCACCAATAGAAAAGCAGAGGCTTGGCGTGGCAGGATTGCAGGAAGTACTGGTTGTTCCCTTGCTTCGGGGGATGAAAGCTGGTTTGCAGTAAAACTCGAGCAGTAAATTAGTAAAAAATGTAATTGCAGCTTCAAATTAATATTAAAAAAATAATAAAAATGATAATATAATAGTAGATTGTTATTATTATTAAATCTGCAGCTTTCGTTCAAATAATCCCCGGCAATCCTGCCATGGAGGTCCTCGTTCAGGCACTTCCTGGTGTAGGGTGACAACGATCCCGCCCTGTTTCCCACCCTGTTACGTAGGCTTCCAATGTGGGAGGGGCCAGACAGGCTCCACCTACTACAGGCTGCCTGCAGAAAACTACAGGAGGGGGCGGAGCATGCATGGTCCTCAGCTATCATCCATCAGGACCCGCCCTCCCCCCTCAGAAATGTGATGCAACCACTGCAGCTTGCATATAAACAAATAGCTGCAAATAGGCTGCAGCAAAGGATGGATAAAGGTGAAAATAAGTATTTTATTTTGAAAAAGGCAATTATTTATGCCGCACATCGAACAAAATGTTATTCTGATAGGGTTTACTTTAAAGAGTTACACAATATTGGTCTGGAACAGGGGTGTCAAACTCCATTTATTTTCAGGCCGCATCAGCATTTATAGTGGCCTTCAAAGGGCTGGCTGTATCTAAAAGACGTCCAGGGAACACCCCCCCCCCCCCCTTTTATATCACATGTTAAGAGCTCCCCCGCCATCAAAAGTCAAGAGCCCTCCACAGGGGCGGACTGACCATTCGGGCACTCGGGCACTGCCCAAGGGCCCCATGCCATTAAGGGGCCCCATCAGGGTTGCCAGCCTCAATAAAACCAGGGACAGTATGTAAAAATCTGTGTTTTTTAAAAAAAATCCCAAGATTATAGCTGCCCCACCTCTCCAGTACCTTTTCAGTGTGAGTATGTGTATTCTGTGTGTGTATACTGTGTGTGTATATTGTGTGTCTGTGTGTGTATACTGTATGTGTGTGTGTGTATACTGTGTGTGTATATTGTGTGTCTGTGTGTGTATACTGTATGTGTGTGTGTGTATACTGTGTGTGTATATTGTGTGTCTGTGTGTGTATACTGTATGTGTATGTGTGTGTATACTGTGTGGCCCCATAATCTATTGCCTGGGGGCCCCATAATCTCCTATTGCCTGGGGGCCCCATAATCTTCTCCTATTGCCCGGGGGGCCCCATAATCTCCTTTTGCCCGGGGGCAACATGAGTTGTCAGTTTGCCCCTGGCCCTCCACCCTCCCTTACATAAGAGTGCACCCCCTTGTGTTGCTGCCAGGAAGAAGCTGGTGGACGGGGCTGGGAAGTAGAAAGGGCAGAGTCTGGAGGAGGACCAGAGGAGAGCTGCAGTCAGCTGGTGGGGTCTGCTGAGCTGGGAAGTAGAAAGTGCAGTGTCTCGAGGAGGACCAGAGGAGAGCTGGAGTGAGCTGGTAGGGTCTGCTGAATGCTGAGACCAGGGGAGATGGAGATAAGGGGGTGCTACGGCTGCACCAACTGTTGAGATGGGGGGGGCAGAGAGGAGCCTCCCCATCGCTACACAGAAAATCGCAGGATCTGGTGGAAGAGTTCTATCCTCCTCTCTGCTGCTGACTGCTGAGATGAGGTGGGGGGGGGGGGGGGGGGGTTGGCAGAGATGAGAGGGATGCCTTAGCTGCAGGGGAGGTGCAAGGTTCTAGAACAGGGGTTTGGGCTGTGGCCATCAGAAGTAGAACATTCCCCAGCATCAGATGGAGTAAACAACGCCCAATCTTTGGTGTCAGAGAGAGAAATTGTGCCCCATCGACTGAGTCATTGGTAGAAATTGTGCCCCCTCATTGGTCTCTTTGGGCCCCATTGTTGTCAGTTAGAGGAACTGTGCCCCATCATTGGTGTCATTGGGCCCCATCTCTGGTGTAATTGGTAGGAATTGTGCCTCTTAGTTGGTGTCAGTGAATGAAATCAAGCCCCAAGGGCTGGATAAAAGCAAGCAAAGGGCCTGCAATCGTCCCCCAGGCCGCAGTTTGGAGACCCCTGGTATAGAAGGACATTAAAAAGAAGTTTCACTTACCTTATTCCTTACCAGGCTCCATTTTCACTTTCCTCACTTACTAGGCTCCATTGTGTGCAACTGCTCCCCTGAAGCTGCTTCTTTTTGGTGCAGTCTGATGTCATCACATACAGTGCAGGTGTCACATACCTGGTGGTGGTCGAGCTCATCAGAGGGCTACTCTTACATTGCCTGTCCAGACCCCCTGTAGTTGGTGAGAGGATGTAACAATATGGGGGATGGCACAGGTGTCTGAGGTAGGTCCTGGCCCAGTTGGTGGTAAGACGATGGTCTGGATGCTGCTGAGATACTGTGGATGCTCAGAATGGAGCTTGGGCAGAACGGCGGCACACAGGCGGAGTACAGGAACTTCTAGGTGCGGGAAGCAAAGCCAGAGTCAAGACAAGCCAGAGTAGCATAGGTACCAAACCAGCAGACAAGAGTAGGTGCCTGTATACAGAGCCTGAGGTGACCAGGGTGGCCTCTTGCACAGTTCCCACCCAAGAACCTCTGGACGGTGAGACAGGGTCTGCAGGGGCCAAGGAAAGGCACAAGTGTCAAGGTGTAGTTGCAGTGAGCAGGAACGTGGGAGCGCTGGTATCTGACAAGCAAAAGTACAGCTGGAGAAACACAGAGGAGATGCCAAGACCAGTTAAAAGTGGAGTCAGGTCCCAAACTTGGTTAAGTGATAGCCAAGTGGAAGGACACCAGGACATGAGCAGAATGAGTGTCAGTAACAGGCAGAAGTCAGTAACACTCAGGGAGCGAGGTACAAATTCACTAAGCAGTAGTTCAAGCCGAGGTCAGTAGCTGGGCCAGAAAGTGAACATGGGCAGACAAGGAGAATCCAAGAACAACTGAGTAACAGGAACAAGACTGAAGACCATTTAGCAAAGAGCTATTGCAGCGTTCAGGTTTAAATAGCCCGATTGGCGTCGTGGACGTGCGTGCAAGTATGCACATGTGCGCGCTCATATCTCTGAGCAATGATGTACTGTACATGCAGTCTGTCTTCTATGCATGCAGAAATGTGCATGCGCCTTGGCCAGACAGAGCACATACTTATGTGGCCAACCATTAGCTTGACTGCTGGCACCGTGTTCCTGACAGCAGGGTTAGAAGCCAGGCCTGGGTCAATATCAGTGGGCAGCAGAAGTATGAAGACAGCAGGTGGAGGATGAAGCCAGGAAAAAAGCCAAGGTCAGTAACAGGAGATGAGGATATAGCAAGGTCAAGGAGCAAGCCAGATGTGGGTCAGGTCACAAGAGCTGACGACCACTCAGCAGTTCTGTGCTGACCTTTAAATAGGGCTGTAGGCACCAAGAACCCAGGCCGAACAGCCAAACTAATTCATGCTAATGCACACGCACATTAATGAACACACGCAGCTGCATGCGCAGCCTTGACTCTACGTAGTGGTCCACGAGCTACACCATGCACAGATCTTTGGGGATAGCCATGCACTTGATCTTCCCGACAGGAGGACCACTAGTCCTACATTGTAAGTGACCCACAACCCAGGACACCAGAGAGAAGAAGGGAGCGCTGGATGTCGGGGTAGCAGGGGACAGAATAAGTAATGTTCAATGGCACCCTAGACAAAAAAAAAAAACATTCAACCCTTAAGTTGCCTAATTGTCACTTGGATGTTCTAGCTGCACATTGGCTCAGATTTTCCAAAGTGCCCCAAAATCTTGAGCAATCCTTTACACAAATCTCAGCTTCATCTAATGATTCATCCCCTCCACCTCTCCATTGGCCAGTAAAGCCAGTAAGGACCACCAACCTAAGGTGGTAATTTTATACTGACCACCAATGCAAGAGGGCATGTCTACACTAGCAAGCAACCCAATGGGGGCACGTCTACATTGACCACCAACCCACGAAGGCATGTCTACACTAAGCACCAACCCAAGGGGGAATGTTTACTCTGACCACCAACCCAAGGGGGCACGTCCACGCTTACCATCAACCCAAGAGGGCACGTCCACACTAAGCACCAACCCAAGGGAGCACGTCTAAACCTAACATGAACCATGTATACACTGACCACCAACCCAAGGGAGCACGTCTACATTAACCACCAACCCAAGAGGGCACATCTACACTGACCACCAACCCAAGGGGGCATGTCCAGACTGACCATCAACCCAAGAGGGCACGTCTACACTAAGCACCAACCCAAGGGGGCACGTCCACACTTACCATCAACCCAAGAGGGCACGTCCACACTAAGCACCAACCCAAGGGGGCACGTCTAAACTTAGCATCAACCATGTATACACTGACCACCAACCCAAGGGAGCACGTCTACATTGACCACCAACCCAAGAGGGCACATCTACACTGACCACCGACCCAAAGGGGCATGTCCACACTGACCATCAACCCAAGAGGGCACATCTACACTAAGCACCAACCCAAGGGGGCACGTCCACACTTACCATCAACCCAAGAGGGCACGTCCACACTAAGCACCAACCCAAGGGGGCACGTCTAAACTTAGCATCAACCATGTACACACTGACCACCAACCCAAGGGAGCACGTCTACATTGACCACCAACCCAAGAGGGCACATCTACACTGACCACCGACCCAAGGGGGCATGTCCACACTGACCATCAACCCAAGAGGGCACATCTACACTAAGCACCAACCCAAGGGGGCACGTCCACACTTACCATCAACCCAAGGGGGCACGTCCACACTAAGCACCAACCCTAGGGGGCACGTCTAAACTTAGCATCGACAATGTATACACTGACCACCAACCCAAGGGAGCACATCTACATTGACCACCAACCCAAGAGGGCACATCTACACTTACCAACAACCCAAGGGGGCATGTCCACACTGATCATCAACCCAAGAGGACACGTCTACACTAAGCACGAACCCAAGAGGCCACCACCAACTCAAGGGGGAATGTTTACACTGACTTCTAACTTAAGGAGGCACTTCTGTACTTTTTGTCTGCCCTTTAATTGTTAGACTTAAAGAACTGGGAGGCCTTTTCCCTAAACGTGTTAGATATATAAACAAATATTTATTGATTAAGAACATCCAATATATTTATAAAAAGTATCACCAAGTGACGCAAACATTCGTACTAGGCTTCTTTAACAACACATCTGGGAGTTCATTTTCTGATGACTGATACATCTACCTTAGAGGTAGCAGCCTAGAACCAGACATACCAGATTTGCAAGGATGTTCCTCCACCAAAGGAGAACACATTTGTACCACATATGCATTAAAATGATTTTTCCTCAGTCCAGCTCTACCACACATCGAGTCATCATCTGTATTATTCCTGTCACAGGGACGGAAAGTGATACAAAATCCAATATTGTCCAGTTGTCACCAAACCAGCAATGGAGAAGACAACTGGTGACAACTCTCTAAGAGAAGATTTCTGCTCACTTCTTGATGTGTCTTCGGAACAGGACATTAAAAGAAATCTTCCCTATGGCGTATCAAAAATAAAAAATCTGATGGGCTTTAACCCTTTCTGAAACGAAAACATTTATTGGTTTAGATAGACATTAACCATCAGAGCTTCCAGGTGCCTAGCGGGTGTTTGCTCTCTCCATACTTTCCCTAATGAGTCCTGGCTTCGGGATCAAATGCTATCTCTGAAGCTGATAGTTTGCATTTTCCAGCTATTAAGTTAACCAATTTAAATAACAATTAATTAGAAAGCCGCCCCGCCGCCTGTACGTTCCATCGGTCTCATTTGCCTGTTTCCATCAAACACGCTCACCTATTGACATAAAGGTGTTTACCCCACCGGAGGGGGAGGGGGAAGGCTGGAAAATATCAGCTGTTCCTATCAAAGTATAGACGTGTTGCTTCTCCCTTTTATTTATTATATTATTTATTTTTTGGCCTCAGTCCCTCTGTTGCTATCACAGTCTTCCCTTCTATAGCTCTAAAAATGTATTTTTGCCAACAGTTCTAGTTTTTTAGGGAGAGCCACAAATCTTGTCCCAGGAAATGATTGTCCATGCTAAAATCTGGCCTATTTCCCCCCCCCCCCCCCCCCCCCCATGACATCATTTTTTTTGCCTGTGTGACATCGCCTTTGCTAAAGCCCAGTTGAACTTTCAGTTTAAATCACCTGAATATTTTTCAGGTTCATCAAAACAAAAAAGGTAGACATGTGTGGTTCGTTTCATTCCGAATTTAAAGCGGTAGTAAACCCAGCCATAAAACAGTTTAATTTCCGGCACGTGCCGGAAATGCAGCACTCCCATTGGTTGTGCTCTCAACCAAACTGTCAAACCATCCAATGGCTGGTGTCATAATTGATCACATGTGCAGCATCATGGCAGTTGTAGATTAAACAGAGGCAAAGATGGCAGCTTCCTTGGCTGAAAACAACAGGAGGGTTTACTTACACTTTAAATTCGGACACATTTTTCGTTATGCGGAAATTTGGATGTATCCAAATTTCCAAATTACAATAATAATGAATTTAAAGGTCTATAAAGACATGGATGAGCGCGTTTGGGGTGGAGGAACTTGACTGCACAGAGTCCTGACCTCAACCTGATGGAACACCTTTGGAATGAATTAGAGCGGAGACTGCGAGCCAGGCCTTCTCATCCAACATCAGTGCCTGACCTCACAAATGCTCTTCTGGAAGAATGGTCAAACATTTCCATAGACACACTCCTAAACCTTGTGGACGGCCTTCCTAGAAGTGTTGAAGCTGTTATAGCTGCAAAGGGTGGGCCAACTCAATATTGAACCCTACGGACTAAGACTGGGATGCCATTAAAGTCCATGTGCGTGTAAAGGCAGGTGTCCCAATACTTTTGGCAATATAGTGTACCTCTTTTTGGTAAACTGACCGTTTTTCCTACTTATGGTCTCAGTACTGTACAGTGAGCAACACAGCGCTATGCTGTCTATTTCCCAGCCTAGCACTCTACAGCCCTGTTCACTCATAAAGTGATGGCTTTTAAGGCACACTAGATAATGCTTAGAAGAGAAGAATTCCAGGTATGTAGATACATGTGGGATCCTCTAGCACAGGGGTGTCAAACTGGCGGCCCTCCAGCTGTTGCAGGACTACAAGTCCCATCATGCCTCAGCCCAGGGGCGTAACTACCACCATAGTGACCCATGCGGGCGCTATGGGGCCCGCAGCCGAGTGGGGCCCAGTGAGGATAAGAGCACCGCCGGCACAGTCTCCCAGCCAGGGGAAGAGAGAGGAGAGGAAGAGGCGAGCTGTCCGTATCAGCAGAGAGCTGAATTGCCCGATGTAAGAGCTTTCATTAGAACTTCCAGTGTTCCCGGGGCTCACGTCACATAGCTCCACCTTTTGGCCCGGTGCCTTTGATAGACAGAACGCCGATCCAATGTGAGACATGTGACGTCATCAAAGGTGTCGGGCCAAGAGGTGGGGCTATGTGGCGATGAGCCCCGGGAAGACGGGAAATTCAAATGAAAGCTATTACAGCGGGCAATCCCGCTCTCTGCTGATCCGGGTGGCTTGCCTCTTTCTCTGCATAGGTGGGGCTGTATGGGGCACAGGCAGACCAGGCTGTATTGGACACAGGTCATGCTGTATTGGGCACAGGTCACGCTGTATTGGGCACAGGTCACGCTGTATTGGGCACAGGTCACGCTGCATGGGGCACAGGTCATGCTGTATGTGGCACAGGTCACGCTGCATTGACACTAGGGCAGCTGTGGGGGGGTGGGCTGTTTGCAGGGGGGCCCCATACAACATTTTGCTATGGGGCCCTGCTATTTCTAGTTACGCCCCTGTCTCTGCCTGTGGGAGTCATGCTTGTAACTGTCAGCCTTGCTATGCCTCATAGGACGTTGTAGTTTCGCAACAGCTGGAGAGCCGCCGGTTTGACACCTGTGCTCTAGAAGGCGGAAATCACTGTAGTAGATACTGCTACAACACCCCCACTACACCGCTACTATACCACTACTACACTGCTACTACACCCCTACTACCCTGTTCCTACACCGCTACTACACCACTTCTACATCGCTACCACACCACTACTACACCCCAGCTACACCGCTAATCCAGTGATCTCCACTAGATTGCGGGTCCTGTGCTGAGCAGCTGCCTTGCTCCATTATGAACTCAGCAGGTCACCCGCTGGTCACAGGCGCCATTCAGAGGTTGCTTTGCATTTTCTCAATGAATTCAAAGCATTCTCTGATTGGACAAGGTGGAGACTGTGATGTCACTACCCTGCCTCTCCACCTTATCCAATCAAAGAATGCTTTGCATTCATTGAGAACATGCAAAGCGACCTCTGAATGGCACCCTTTGACCAGCATGTGACCTACTGTGTTCACAATGCAGCAGAGCAGTTGTTCAGCACAGGACCCAGAAGCTAGTGGGGATCAGTGGTGTAGTAGTTGTGTAGTAGTTGTGTAGTAGCAATGTAGTAGCGATATAGTAGCAGTGTAGTAGCGCTGTAGTAGTGGTATAGTAGCAGTGTAGTAGTGGTGTAGTCGCAATGTAGTAATGGTGTAGTAGTGGTATAATAGCAGTGTAGTAGCAGTTTAGTTGCAATATAGTAGCAGTGTAGCAGCGCTGTAGTAGTGGTATAGTAGCAGTGTAATAGTGGTGTAGTGACAATGTAGTAGTTGTGTAGTAGCAGTGGTGTAGCAGTGGTATAGTAGCAGCGTGGTAGTGGTGTAGTAGTGGTGCAGTAGTGATGTAGTAGTGGTGTAGTAGCAGTGGTGTAGTAGTGGTATAGTAGCAGTGTAGTTGCGATGTACTAGTAGTGTAGTAATGGTGTAGTAGTGGTATAGTAGCAGTGTAGTAGTGGTGTAGTGACAATGTAGTAGTTGTGTAGTAGCAGTGGTGTGGCAGTGGTATAGTATCAGCGTAGTAGTGGTGTAGTAGCAGTGTAGTAGTAGTGTAGTAGAAATGGTGTTCAGCTTGATGTCTGGTTGGTTAATGATTTTAAAAACAAAGCACCTGCCACACATTTCTCCCCATTGGTTTCTTTAAGATTGTTTGCACTTGTTTAACCTCCTGTGCTTTTTAACTCCTTCCCTTCCAGATCAGACGTACAATTGGCACGCGCCGCCACCGTCCCCGTGTATGAACGTTGCATTCCCATGAGCTGACCACTAGAATAGTGTTTATCTTGCCTGCTGCCAGGAATGAATAGCTCAAGGCAACCGAGTTATTCAGGATCTCCCCTGAGGGCACAACGTCAGGTGGAAGCGAACGTTTTCCTTTCATCGCAGCCAGAGACACGCGTCCCCGCAGACACCAAACAGATGATGATCAACAATCCCAAAGAGGGAGGCGGCAGAGCAAGTGCTGCTGGGTAATTGTTCAGAGCACCTGTACCTTCGCCGAGGAGGTGTTGGCACTGAACCATCCTTTGGCTGGGACTCATTGTCCTTGGCTCAGTGGCGGAGGACAGCTGTGGCTTGTAGAAGAGAATGTGTCAGAAGTCATGGTCTGATAGACACCTACTACTAACTACTTGCATTCGGCATCCTCAGCAGATTAAAGTCGATCTCAAGCCACAATGTTTTTTTTTTTCCCCCTCTTTGGATAGATTATGGAAAGGTTAACATCCCTGGCAGGAAATTTTCCATCACTTCGACTTCAAAGTGATAACAGGCCTGAAGATTTTTTTTAGATTTGGATTGAGTAGGGAAGAATTACAACCCCAGGCAGTTTACCTGCCACTGGGGAAATTTTCCTTTACTTCCTGTCCCAAAGGACATTACATAGTGACATAGGTTGAAAAAAGACACAAGTCTATAAAGTTAGATTGATGAACAGATGCTTGGATGAATCCATGGTTGGTTGGATGAATCCACGGATGGATGAATGGTTGTATGGATCAATAGATGGATGGTTGGATGGATCCATTTTTGTATGTATGGTTGGTTGGTTGATTCATGGATGGAAGGGATGTTTTCATGGATGGACAGTTGAAAGAATCCATGTATGGATGGATGGTTGGATGGATCCATGGATGGAACCACACATGAATGGACGATTGGATGGATCCATGGATGAACAGATGTTTGGATGAATCCACGGATGGATGAATGGTTGTATGGATCAATAGATGGATGGTTGGATGGATCCATTTTTGTATGTATGGTTGGTTGGTTGATTCATGGATGGAAGGGATGGTTTCATGGATGGACAGTTGGATGGATCCATGTATGGATGGATGGTTGGATGGATCCATAGATGGAACCACACATGAATGGACGATTGGATGGGTCCATGGATGAACAGATGTTTGGATGAATCCACGGATGGATGAATGGTTGTATGGATCAATAGATGGATGGTTGGATGGATCCATTTTTGTATGTATGGTTGGTTGGTTGATTCATGGATGGAAGGGATGTTTTCATGGATGGACAGTTGGATGGATCCATGTATGGATGGATGGTTGGATGGATCCATGGATGAACAGATGTTTGGATGAATCCATGTTTGGTTGGATGAATCTATGGATTTATGGTTGGATGGGTTCACGGAGGGATGGTTGGATGGATCCATCCATGAATGGTTAGATGGGTGCACAGATGTATGGTTGGATGGATCCATGGATGGATGGTTGGATGGGTCCATTGATGAACTGATGTTTGGATAAATTCATGGTTGGTTGGATAATTGGATGAATCCATGGATGGATTATTGGTTGGTTGGATGGATCCATAGAGGGCTGGTTGGATGGAAGGATGCCTAGATAGCAAGGATAATGTGCCACAAATTTGTGGCAGTGTTGAATTGTAAGTCTGTTAGCTTTGTTGCACATTTTCACTGGCAAGTTGTACACTTGCAGAGCACGTAAAGCGCAAGTTCTAGTTGACACTTTTCCAATTTGTAGCAAATTTGCGCGGCAAGTCTCTAGCAAGAGCAAAGTTGCAGTGGTGAGTCTACAGCAAGAGCTCTGCAAGTCTACAGCATGAACATTCAGCCACAGTGACCCCCTGTGGTGGGATGACTACTCTGCACAACATAACTGAACCAGAACTGGCAGAATGTTTGCAAATAAAATTGATCTGGAGTCATGCAATGCTGCCTTGCTGAAATTCTGCAACAAACTTGTGAAGCCTGGCAAGTCTAGCAATAGCTTAGCAAGTCACTTTCAAACTTTCAGCACAATTGCTTGCTATCTGGGTGGTTGGGTGAATCCACGGATGAATTAATGGCTGGATGGATCCATAGATGGATGACTGGATGACCCATGGATGGATGCATGGTTAGGTGAAAATTCATCCATCGACGAATGGATGGTTGGATGACCCATGGATGGATGCATGGTTAGGTGAAAATTCATCCATTGACGAATGGATGGTTGGATGCTCCATGGATGGATGCATGGTTAGGTGAAAATTCATCCATTGACGAATGGATGGTTGGATGATCCATGGATGGATGCATGGTTAGGTGAAAATTCATCCATTGACGAATGGATGGTTGGATGATCCATGGATGGATGCATGGTTAGGTGAAAATTCATCCATTGACGAATGGATGGTTGGATGCTCCATGGATGGATGCATGGTTAGATGAAAATTCATCCATTGACGATTGGATGGTTGGATGATCCATGGATGGATGCATGGTTAGGTGAAAATTCATCCATTGACGAATGGATGGTTGGATGACCCATGGATGGATGCATGGTTAGGTGAAAATTCATCCATTGACGAATGGATGGTTGGATGACCCAAGGATGGATGCATGGTTAGGTGAAAATTCATCCATTGACGAATGGATGGTTGGATGACCCATGGATGAATGGATGCATGGTTAGGTGAAAATTGTAAAAAATGTGAAGTAATGAAAAAGAAACAAGTCTATCAAGTTAGAGGAAATCTCCTAAAGTGAGGAGAACTCCCCTCATAGACAGTTGTCCACAAAACAGGGGTATCCATTAGATGCCCCTTCACCTCTTGTTCTGGGGACAACTCCAAATGTTTGTATTTTCTCTCGCTTTCTGTTTCAAAGTCAATAGTCATCAGGAGAGAGGTGGTGACTCTCCCAGTGGAGACACAGAAGGCAAAAAAATGTTCAACAATGATTTATTGGTTCAGTAAATGACCACAAAACAGCTGACGCATTTCGGAGGCCCAATGCTATTAAGTAAAATGAACAATAAAATAATCTAGGGCAGCCTTTCTCATTTTTCCTCAGAGGAACCCCTAAAATATATTTCAGGTTTCAATGAAACCCTTACTAAAAAAACAATTCATTTGGGGGGGTCTATGGGAAAAATGCCCCTTACATTGGTGGCAAGAGATAGAATGCAACCCTGACCGTGGTGGTCAGAATACCACCGCTGCAGATGGGAAAAAAAGGTAAATTAGTGGCATGTTGTTGGGTTGGCAAGTGGTGTTATCCCAGGAACTATGCACCATCAGATTGGAGGACTATCAACCAAAGCTCAAGGAAACCCCTAGCAACCTCTGGAGGAACCCTAAGATTTCATGGAACTTTTAGAGCGGCTGACCTAGGGACTCAGAAGTGTCTCAGTCTCCAGGGTTTGCTTACTATGTAAAAAGTTAGATATCACCAAGATCAGCGAATCAGCCCTGAGGAAGGTGGGGGGGACGGACCTATTGGCCTCCATTACTTGTTGGTTGTTTGTCGTCCTTTCTGTGGTCATTTACACAACCAATAACTCATAGTTGGACCTTTGGATGGTTTGTTTGGTGTTATCTCTGATGGAACAGTGAGGTTGGTTTACTAAAACTGGAGAGTGCAATCCAATCGGCTTCCAACTTCAGCTTGTTCAATTAAGCTTTAACAACAGCGGCGGCTCGTCCATTAGGGGCGCCGCCCCCCCTAAACCATGCGCCCAACCCCTAATCTACATGCAGGGCGCCGGACGCATTGGATTTCAATTGGGTCTTTTATTTTTTTCGAAGCATGTGATTAGAGTCGGAGGCTCTAATTGGCTTCAAAAAAGGGTGGGCTCGGGGCACTGCACCCTGAGCCCACCCAGTTGGGTGACAATAGCAAAAATTAATATTCTCTATTTTCTTCCTGTTTCTCCTCCCGGCCAATCAGGAAGCGCCTCCTGACACCCGATAGGCCAGGGACTCTTAGAACTCACTTCCTGTTCGGCTGGGAGGAGAAGCCCCGGCTCTTCCCTCGGCAAGCCCATCTCTTCATCTCGGCTCTTCCGGATCCCATCTGCCTCCTTACGGTAAGGTCTTCCGTCCATCTCCCGCACGATGGGGGGGGAGGGTTGTGGCCCCCCGTCCATCTCAATAAAACCTGGAAGCTGATTGGTTTCTATGCACAGCTGCAGTAGATTTTGCACTCTCCAGTTTCAGTAAATCAACCTCTATATATAGACTTCTCAGGTTGAGTGGCCCCTATCTGTGAGGTGTTCCAACTTTGTGGAGATCCAACCAAGCCATTTGGCCCCAACAAGGATTTTATTTCTATTAGTATAGGATCCATATGCAGCGTATCACCTCCACTTGATAAAGGATCTAACCCTTGCCCACACTACCATCTAAAACTAAACAAAAAAAAAAAGTTTTGCATAGAGAAACACTTTAGGTGTCGAGCAGACAGTCCTACATTTTTTTTCCAAACAATACATCCAAATATTCCAGGATCTATTATACTTTTTGTATGCAAACTTTTATGCAAATTCATACGCAAACTTTTATTACTTACTGTATATACAAATATTTCTTATGCAAATATAAATATGATTAGGTTTGGTAATTACTCGATGATTATCATCATTCGTGTATGTGTGTATATACAACGTATTACTTTTATATTATTATTATATATTTTAGTATTATATTTATAAATATATTTATATAATATATATATATATATATATATATAAATAGCAGAAATCATACAATGAATTCTCATAATGCTGCGATATATAATAAAAAGGAAAAAAACTCAACACACAGCTATTAATGTCTAATTAATGTCCATTAATGTCTAAACCCCTGGCAACAAAAGTGAGTACACCCCTGTATGAAAATTTCCAAATTGAGCCCAAAGTGTCACTATTTTGTGTTGCCACCATTATTATTTATTATTAGAGATCTTGCGCTCCTCCACCTTCCGTTTGAGGATGTCCCACAGATGATCAATAGGGTTTAGGTCTGGAGACATGCTTGGCCAGTCCATCACCTTTACCCTCAGCTTCTTTACCAAGGCAGTGGTCATCTTGGAGGTGTGTTTGGGGTGGTTATCATGTTGGAATACTGCCCTGCGGTCCAGTCTCTGAAGGGAGGGGATCATGCTCTGCTTCAGTATGTCACAGTGCATGTTGGCATTCATGGTTCCCTCAATGATCTGTAGCCCCCCAGTGCCGGCAGCACTCATGTAGCCCCAGACCATGACACTCCCACCACCATGCTTGACTGTAGGCAAGACACACTTGTCTTTGTACTCCTCACCTGGTTGCCCCCACACACGCTTGTCACCATCTGAACAAAATAAGTTTATCTTGGTCTCATCAGACCACAGGACATGGTTCCAGTAATCCATGTCCTTAGTCTGCTTGTCTTCAGCAAACTGTTTGCGGACTTTCTTGTGCATCATCTTTAGAAGAGACTTCCTTCTGTGATGACAGCCATGCAGACCAATTTGGTACAGTGTGTGGCGTATGGTCTGAGCACTGACAGGCTGACCCCCCACCCCTACAACCTCTGCAGCAATGCTGGCAGCACTCATATGTCTATTTCCCAAAGACAACCTCTGGATATGACGCTGAGCACGTGACCTCAAGTTTTTTGGAGGCCTGTTCTGAGTGGAACCTGTCTTGTTATACCGCTGTATGGTCTCGGCCACCGTGCTGCAGCTCAGTTTCAGGGTCTTGGCAATCTTCTTATAGCCTAGGCCATCTTTATGTAGAGCAACAATTCTTTTTTTTCAGATCCTCAGAGAGTTCTTTGCCATGAGGTGCCATGTTGAACCTCCAGTGACCAGTATGAGAGAGTGAGAGCGATAACACCAAATTTACCACACCTGCTCCCCATTCACACCTGAGACCTTGTAACACTAACAAGTCACATGACACCGGGGAGGAAAAATGGCTAAGTGGGCCCATTTTGGACATTTTCACTTAGGGGTGTACTCACTTTTGTTGCCAGCGGTTTAGACATTAATGGCTGTGTGTTGAGTTATTTTGAGGGGACAGCAAATTTACACTGTTATACAAGCTGTACACTCACTACTTTATATTGTAGACAAGTGTCATTTCTTTAGTGTTGTCACATGAAAAGATAGAAGAAAAGATTTACAGAAATGTGAGGGGTGTACTTACTTTTGGGAGATACTGTGTGTGTGTGTATATATATATATATATATATATATATATATATATATATATATATACTGTATTTATGGTATATATATATATATATATATATATATATATATATTCATTTATTTTTTTCTTTTTATTATATATAGCAGCAGTATGAGTATTCATTTTATGATTTCTGCTACTTATATTCTGTATATCTTATCATCTGTTATAACTATTAGACAATAACACAATGGTACAAATTCATAATTTTTTTTCATGGTATTTAATTACATTCGTCCCTCTTCATTCTTAAACAATTTTGCACTTCAGTGCAAGTTTAGATTGTTTAGATTTTTTATGTTTAATATATTTCTACACCTCTTATGGGCTTGGCTTTCCTATTTGTATTGTAGCCCTGAGGAAGGGTTAGTTTGTGGACCCCTGAAACGCGTTGGCCTTTTGCTTTCCTGTCCAATAATAATGGGCTTTTTTTACAATTGTTTTGATGCTCTTTTTGATTCACTTACATTAGTAGCATTAAAGTGGTTGTTAACCTTAACATATACCCAATGAAGTGACTGGCTTCGGCGATACAGGGAGATGAAAGAAAAAAAATCCTGCTACATAAATTGTACCTGCTTATCTGCAGTCTTTTCTTCTCTACATCTGTTCAAAGTGCTGATATCTACAGGATCTCTCAGCTCTGAAAATCAGGGGGCGGGGGGAGCTGATGTTACACTCAGTGAGGAGAGCTCTGAAAGGTCATTGGAGGGAAGGGATGCCCCACCCCCTTCACACAGCACACAGGAGCAGAGCTGAGGCTGTCAATCACAGGCTGTGTGCTGGAGCTCCCTCCCCTCTCACCTTTCTTTTCTTTTGGTGTCAGGAAAACTTGTCATAAGTGTCTCATGTGGATAGCAGAGGAAGGAGGCAACAGACAGAAATGGCACTTAGTGCTCTGGACTGAGACAAGTACACACTATAGAGGGATAGGCTTTGTTCATATTTCATATCTGAGGTGCCCAATCACTTTAACACAGCAGGTTTTGTTTTTCTGAGTATCCCCCCCCCCCCCCTCCACAAACAATAACATCATTTTATTACCTGTTGATCCTGCCAGTAGATGTGTTATTTTTCCATTTTATTTAATAGGCCAAGCTGTTCAGTAAAAGTGGCAGTTACAGGAGTTGGAACCCCATATAACATATTACACTGCTTGGGGGGGCTTACAACGGTCAGCTCTTAGTTATATGGTTTTATACCTTTTTTTCATTTTATTTAAAGGGTCACACCACTTTATTGGAAAAAAAAATGCAAATTACAATTAACCTAGAGTATACAATTGCTACACAAGCCATGTTGTAATTGAATGTTAAGAAAAATGACCTTTCCTGTGCAATCTGCAGCCACTGTCATGTTCTGTAAAATTGAATGCAATATGGTAACCTCGAGGTGTCCTGTGCACAGACGGTATACAGAGAGCCCCCTGAAAATGTCATTTTCTGCTTGTGTGATTGGCTCACCGATTTTCCCAGAAGTCTGCACTAAGATACAAGTCAGATTTTAAGAATCCTCTGGAATAGGAATTTCAGTTTTGGCGAGATACTCCCCAGGGGTTGAACACTTCTAAAGGGGTGCAGACCTTTCTTTATCAGATCACTGAGAGTGCACCAGGTAATTATAATGAACCAGACCCTCCCATTCAGAATGAGTCAGCACAGGACATGGGGGAACAAACAGCTATTAGTGCAACCAAAGGTAGAAATCTGCTACAAAGTTTGTTACAATCCCTGCAATGTACATAGATCAGCCAGAGGGGAGGGTTGTTTTGTTTTTTTTAAACAAAAGTGGAGTTACAGGATGGATTATGGACTATAGATTATGGACTATGAACTATAGACTCTGGACTATAGATTATGGACTATGGATTATAGACTATGGACGATTGACTTTAGACTATGGGCTATAGACGATGGACTATAGACTATTGACTATAGACGATGGACTATAGATGATGGACTACGGACTATAGACTACGGACTATAGACTAGAGATTATGGACTATAGACTATGGACTTTAGACTATAGACTATGGACTATATACTTTGGACTATTGACTTTGGACTATGGACTATAGATTGTAGACTATGGACTATAAACTCTGGACAGTAGACTATGGACTGTGGACTATGGACCAGAGATTATGGACTAAAGACTATGGACTATAGATGATGGACTATGGACTATGGACTATGAACTATAGACTATGGACTAGGGATGAGCCGAACACCCCCCGGTTCGGTTCGCACCAGAACCCGCGAACGGACCGAAAGTTCGCACGAACGTTAGAACCCCATTGACGTCTATGGGACTCGAACGTTCGAAATCAAAAGTGCTCATTTTAAAGGCTAATTTGCATGCTATTGTCCTAAAAAGGGTTTGGGGACCCGGGTCCTACCCCAGGGGACATGTATCAATGCAAAAAAAACTTTTAAAAACGGCCGTTTTTTCGGGAGCAGTGATTTTAATGATGCTTAAAGTAAAAAAAAAAAAAGTGAAATATTCCTTTAAATATCGTACCTGGGGGGTGTCTATAGTATGCCTGTAAAGTGACGCGTGTTTCCCATGTTTAGAACAGTCCCTGCACCAAATGTCATTTTCAAAGGAAAAAATCTCATTTAAAACTGCTTGCGGGTTTAATGTCATGTCGGGTCATGGCAATATGGATGAAAATCAGTGAGACAAATGGCATGGGTACCCCCCAGTCCATTACCAGGCCCTTTGGGTCTTGTATGGATATTAAGGGGAACCCCGCACCCAAATTAAAATAAGGAAAGGTGTGGGGCCACCAGGCCCTATATACTCTGAACAGCAGTATACAGGCGGTGCAAACAAGACAGGGACTGTAGGTTTGTTGTTAAGTAGAATCTGTTTGTAATTTTGAACATTTTTAACGTGTTTAGCTCCAGCCAAAAAATCTTTATCACCCCTGTGACATTTGTTTTGCTGTCTTTCCTCCTCTTCAGAAGATTTCACCTCACTTTTTTGTCCCAATGAAAAATGTTTTTTGAAAATTTGGGTTTTTTTGTGGAACAAGGATTGGAAAGCATCAGTGGAAAGGAGAAATTGTTTTCCCATATTAACTCTTATGCCGCGTACACACGGTCGGACTTTTCGTCTACAAAAGTCAGACAGCCTGTCCGACAGACTTCCGGCAGACTTTCGGCGGACTTGCGGCGGACTTGCGGCATACTTTCTAACGAACGGACTTGCCTACACACGACCACACAAAAGTCCGACGGATTCGTACGTGATGACGTACACCGGACTAAAATAAGGAAGTTCATAGCCAGTAGCCAATAGGTGCCCTAGCGTGGCTTTTTGTCCGTCGGACTAGCACACAGACGAGCGGATTTCGGGGTAGTTACGACGTAAAGATTTGAAGCATGTTTCAAATCTAAAGTACGTCGGATTTGAGGCTAAAAAAGTACGTTGAAAGTCCGGAGAAGCCCACACACGATCGGATTACCAGCCAGCTTTAGTCCGTCAGCGTCCGTTGGACTTTTGTAGACGAAAAGTCCGACCGTGTGTACGCGGCATAACAGGAGAGAATTTCCCTTCCTAGGGGTAGATTTCATCTCACTTCCTGTTGTCTCCTTCCGTTTGCAAGTAGGAGTCGTTTGTAAGTTAGATGTTTGAAAGTAGGGTCCTGCCCTATATACTCAGCAGAAATTTGGGCCTTAGGTGTTGCTGTGGCCACAACACTGTAAGCCCTCACAGGGCCCTGCTGTGAAATATTAGATCAAGAATTGTAATTACATGCCCCTGTTGAACAGGAGCTGAAAAATTAGGCCTTAGGCACTGGTGCTGGTGCCACAACACTGCAACCCCTCACAGACACTCTAGTTGGAACGCAGGAACGAGCCCTGCTGCAAAGTATTGCTTCAAAAATTGTAATTACACGCCCCTGTTAGACAGGGGCAGAAAAATTGGGCCTTAGGCACTGGTGCTGGTGCCACAACACTGCAACCCCTCACAGACACTCTAGTTGGAATGCAGGAACGAGCCCTGCTGCAAAGTATTACATCAAAAATTGTAATTACACGCCCCTGTTAAACAGGGGCTGAAAAATTGTGCCTTAGGCACTGGTGGTGGCGCCCAGAACCAAAAATGTTCTTACAAGCTATCAGCGTGATGATTGAGGAGGAAGAGGATAATTACTCAGGGATAGTCACTCAGCATCAGCATAGGCAGTCTTTGAAGGGATCTGAGATTTCAAAAAAAATTATTCGGTTACATCAGCATCAGGTGCTTGGTAGCTGGTGGTGATCCAAGACTGATTCATTTTTATGAAGGTCAGCCGATCGACCGAGTCGGTGGACAGACGCACCCTGTGATCGGTTACCACGCCTCCAGCAGCACTGAATGTGCGTTCCGAAAGAACGCTGGATGCAGGACAGGCCAGTAGCTCAATTGCATACTGTGCAAGCTCTGGCCAGTGATCCATCCTCAAGACCCAGTAACCCAGAGGATTTTCGGTGGGAAAGGTGTCCAAGTCTGATCTTGCCCCTAGGTATTCCTGCACCATGTAAAACAGACGCTGGCGATGGTTGCTGGAACCGATCATACCTTGGGGCTGCGGACCAAAAAATTGTCTGAACGCATCGGTCAGACGGCCACCTTCTCCACCGCTCCTTCTTTGACTGACCGAAGCCTCAGCAACACGTTGTCCAGAAACAGGAGTTTGTAACCTCCCAGTCTCTGGGAACGCGTTGCACAGACCTTTCTGCAAGGCCTCCCGAAGATGTTTCATCCTCTGCTCCCTCTGCGATGGCAAGATAAGGTCCGCATCCTTACCCTTGTAACGTGGATCAAGGAGGGTTGCCAGCCAGTATTGGTCCTTCTCCTTGATACCACGAATACGAGGATCCTTACGCAGGCTTTGCAGGATCAGGGAGGCCATGCAGCGTAGGTTTGCTGACCCATTCGGTCCGTGGTCCTCTGGGTCACTAAGGACAACAACGTCCGCAGCCACCTCCTCCCAGCCACGTACAAGTCCATGTGTTCCTTGGGACTGATCCCTTAAAGACTGCTGCTGATGCTGAGTGCCAGGCTCCACCTCCATACTGACACAATCTTCCTCCTCCTCCTCCTCGTCCTCTTCCTGTGTGATCGGCGGGCACGCAGGAACACTGTCTGGATAAAGGGGGCCTTGAGAGCTAAGGAAGTCCTCCTCTTCCTGCCTCTGTTCTGCCTCAAGTGCCCTGTCCATTATTCCACGCAGCGTGTGCTCCAACAGGTGGACAAGGGGGACAGTGTCACTGATGCATGCACTGTCAGTGCTCACCATCCTCGTGGCCTCCTCGAATGGTGACAGGACAGTGCATGCATCCCTGATCATGGCCCACTGGCGTGGGGAAAACAAACCAAGCTCCCCTGACCCTGTCCTGGTGCCATAGTCGCACAGGTACTCATTGATGGCCCTCTGCTGTGTGTGCAGCCGCTGCAGCATGGCCAACGTTGAGTTCCACCTGGTGGGCATGTCACAGATTAGGCGGTTCTTGGGCAGGTTAAACTCCTTTTGGAGGTCCGTCAGCCGAGCACTGGCATTATATGACCGGCGGAAATGCACACAGACTTTCCTGGCCTGCCTCAGGACATCCTGTAAGCCCGGGTACCTGCCCAAGAACCGCTGCACCACCAAGTTAAGGACGTGAGCCAAACAGGGCACATGGGTCATTTGTCCCTGTCGGAGGGCAGAGAGGAGGTTGGTGCCATTGTCGCAAACCACCATTCCTGCCTTAAGTTAGCGTGGCGTCAACCACCTCTGAACCTGCCCCTGCAGAGCTGACAGAACCTCTGCCCCAGTGTGGCTCCTGTCCCCCAAGCACACCAGCTCAAGCACCGCATGGCATCTTTTGGCCTGCGTACTTGCGTAGCCCCTTGAATGCCTACGGAGCACCGCTGGTTCCGAGGAAGAGGCCATGGAGGAAGAAGAAGAGGAGGGGGTGGAGGAGAGAGGTGTGTCACAATCAGCATTTTGGAGGCGTGGTGGCGGAACAACCTCCAACACTACTGCACCTTGTCCTGCATCCTTCCCAGCTGCCAGCAGAGTCACCCAATGCGCCGTGAAACTTAGGTAACGTCCATGTCCATGCCTGCTGGACCATGAGTCAGCGGTAATATGCACCTTACCGCTGACCGCCCTGTCCAGCGAGGCATGGACATTGCCTTCCACATGCCGGTAGAGAGCCGGAATCGCCTTCCGTGAGAAAAAGTGGCGTTTGGGTACCTGCCACTGAGGAACCGCACATTCCACAAACTCACGGAAGGGGGCAGAGTCTACCAACTGAAAAGGCAGCAGTTGAAGTGCTAGCAATTTTGCCAAGCTAGCATTCAACCGCTGGGCATGTGGATGGCTGGGAGCAAACTTCTTTCGGCGGTGCAGCAGCTGGGGCAGGGAAATTTGCCTGGTACAATCTGACGTCGGTGTACCAAAAGCAGATTGCCCACAAGTACTTGGCTGTGACACACCTAATTCTACACCTTCATTCCTCTCACTGCAGGTCTCAGAGAGGACTGGAGGTCTAGTGGGGTTGGAAATCTCAGCTGATGAGGAGCAAGGAGAGATCCTCTTTGTTCTTTGGTGTGGGTCTTTTAGATACGCTTGCCAACGAACTGCATGGCAGGTCAACATATGTCTGGTCAAGCATGTGGTACCCAAGCGGGAGATGTTTTGGCCACGCGAGATACGCTTGAGACATATGTTGCAAATAGCAGCGGTGCGATCTGATGCACTCGTCTCAAAAAAGGCCCACACCAAAGAACTTTTTGAATAACGCGCAGAGACTGCAGCGCCCTGCACATGTGGAGCTTTGGGGTGTGATGCAGTCAATGTGCTGCCCTTAGGCTGGCCCCTGGAGGGCATCCTGCCTCGTTGGTGATGTGCCGCCTCCTCCTCCTCCTCCTCCTCTCTCCTATCAGGCACCCACGTTGAGTCAGTGACCTCATCATCCCCTCCCTCCTCATCACTGGAGCAAACCTGGCAGTATGCTGCAGCAGGGGTAGCATGACTGCCAGATTGCTGTCCTTCTTGGGCACCCCCTCTGTCCGTGCTCATGTTACTGCCTTCATCGAGCTCAGTATCATCATCAGAGCCTTCCAAACGCTGGGCATCCTCCTGGAGCATGTACCCAACACTGTGGTCAAACAGTTCGAGGGAATCCTCAGGAGGACATGGTGGAGCTAGGGAAGGAGTCACTGATGACATTGAGCTGAGGGAAGAGGCCGCTGCTTTGCCAGACAAAGCACCCTGGGCATGGGTGAGAGAGGATGAGGAGGATGAGGACGGCTTGGTCATCCACTCGACCAAGTCTTCCGCATGTTGCGGCTCAACACGGCCAGCTGCCGAAAAAAAGGCCAAGCGTGTCCCATGGCCACGTGCTGATGAGGATGCACCGTCTCCACGACCAGCACTAGACACAGAGCCTGCTTGCCCTCTCTTATTGGCTTGTGACTGTCTGCCTCTCCTTCTTGGCCTTCCAGACATACTAATGGCCTGTAGCTGCACTAAGCTGGGATAGAACACCTGTAATTTTCTTCAGGTAGCTTTATATACTGTAACCAGACAAGCCTGCCTGTCAGTAGGAAGATAACAGGAACGGATCTAGCTGAACACTGTGAGCAGGACGCACTGCACTAAATGTAAATAGCAGGAACGGATCTAGCTGAACACTGTGAGCAGGACGCACTGCACTAAATGTAAATAGCAGGAACGGATCTAGCTGAACACTGTGAGCAGGACGCACTGCACTAAATGTAAATAGCAGGAACGGATCTAGCTGAACACTGTGAGCAGGACGCACTGCACTAAATGTAAATAGCAGGAACGGATCTAGCTGAACACTGTGAGCAGGACGCACTGCACTAAATGTCAATAACAGGAACGGATCTAGATGAACACTGTGAGCAGGACGCACTGCACTAAATGTTAATAACAGGAACGGATCTAGCTGAACACTGTGAGCAGGACGCACTGCACTAAATGTAAATAGCAGGAATGGATCTAGCTGAACACTGTGAGCAGGACGCACTGCACTAAATGTAAATAGCAGGAACGGATCTAGCTGAACACTGTGAGCAGGACGCACTGCACTAAATGTCAATAACAGGAACGGATCTAGCTGAACACTGTGAGCAGGACGCACTGCACTAAATGTAAATAACAGGAACGGATCTAGCTGAACACTGTGAGCAGGACGCACTGCACTAAATGTAAATAGCAGGAACGGATCTAGCTGAACACTGTGAGCAGGACGCACTGCACTAAATGTAAATAACAGGAACGGATCTAGCTGAACACTGTGAGCAGGACGCACTGACTGCACTAAATGTAAATAGCAGGAACGGATCTAGCTGAACACTGTGAGCAGGACGCACTGCACTAAATGTAAATAACAGGAACGGATCTAGCTGAACACTGTGAGCAGGACGCACTGCACTAAATGTAAATAGCAGGAACGGATCTAGCTGAACACTGTGAGCAGGACGCACTGCACTAAATGTAAATAGCAGGAACGGATCTAGCTGAACACTGTGAGCAGGACGCACTGCACTAAATGTCAATAACAGGAACGGATCTAGCTGAACACTGTGAGCAGGACGCACTGCACTAAATGTAAATAACAGGAACGGATCTAGCTGAACACTGTGAGCAGGACGCACTGCACTAAATGTAAATAGCAGGAACGGATCTAGCTGAACACTGTGAGCAGGACGCACTGCACTAAATGTAAATAACAGGAACGGATCTAGCTGAACACTGTGAGCAGGACGCACTGACTGCACTAAATGTAAATAGCAGGAACGGATCTAGCTGAACACTGTGAGCAGGACGCACTGCACTAAATGTAAATAACAGGAACGGATCTAGCTGAACACTGTGAGCAGGACGCACTGCACTAAATGTAAATAGCAGGAACGGATCTAGCTGAACACTGTGAGCAGGACGCACTGCACTAAATGTAAATAGCAGGAACGGATCTAGCTGAACACTGTGAGCAGGACGCACTGCACTAAATGTCAATAGCAGGAACGGATCTAGCTGAACACTGTGAGCAGGACGCACTGACTGCACTAAATGTCAATAGCAGGAACGGATCTAGCTGAACACTGTGAGCAAGACGCACTGCACTAAATGTAAATAGCAGGAACGGATCTAGCTGAACACTGTGAGCAGGACGCACTGCACTAAATGTCAATAACAGGAACGGATCTAGCTGAACACTGTGAGCAAGACGCACTGCACTAAATGTAAATAGCAGGAACGGATCTAGCTGAACACTCTGAGCAGGACGCACTGCACTAAATGTAAATAGCAGGAACAGATCTAGCTGAACACTGTGAGCAGGACGCACTGCACTAAATGTAAATAGTCTAGAAGATAACAGGAACGGATCTAGCTAAACTGAATACAGTGTATATATATATATGCAACACCAGGGATGCATATATATACACAATACACTGTAAGTGCAGCTAACTGACTGACTGTTCTGCCTAATCTATCTAACTCAAATCAAATGACACTGTCTCTCTCTCTCTCTATCTATGAATGCCGGAACACACTACACAGGGCCGCCGTGCAGGCGGCCTTATATAGTGTGGGGCGTGTACTAAATCCCCTGAGCCATAATTGGCCAAAGCCACCCTGGCTTTGGCCAATTACAGCTCTCTCTACTGACGGCGCTGTGATTGGCCAAGCATGCGGGTCATAGTGCATGCTTGGCCAATCATCAGCCAGCAATGCACTGCGATGCCGCAGTGAATTATGGGCCGTGACGCGCCACACGAATTTGGCGCGAACGGCCCATATCGTTCGCAATTCGGCGAACGACCGAACAGCCGATGTTCAAGTCGAACATGGGTTCGACTCGAACATGAAGCTCATCCCTACTATGGACTATAGACTAGAGATTATGGACTATAGACTATAGACTAGAGATTATGGACTATATACTTTTGACTATAGACTTTGGACTATGGACTATAGATTGTAGACTATGGACTATAAACTGTGGACAGTAGACTATGGACTATAAACTGTGGACTATAGGCTATGGACTATAGACTATGAACTATAGACGATGGACTATAGACGATGGACTATAGACTATGGACTATAGATTATGGACTATAGATTATGGACTATAGACTATGGACTATATACTTTGGACTATAGACTTTGGACTATGGACTATAGACTGTACACTATGAACTATCAACTATGGAGAATAGACTATGGACTGTGGACTATGAATTATAGACTATGGACTGTGGACTACAGACTATGAACTATAGACAATGGACTATAGATTATGGACCACAGATTTTGGACTATAGATGATGGACTATGGACTATGAACTATAGACTATGGACTATAGATTAGGGATTATGCACTATAGACTATGGAATTTAGACTAGATATATAGACTTTGGACTATGGACTATAGATTGTAGACTATGGACTATAAACTATGGACAATAGACTATGGACTGTGGACTATGAGTTATAGACTATTGACTGTGGACTATAGACTATAGACTATGAACTATAGACGATGGACTATAGACTATGGACTATAGACTAGAGATTATGGACTATAGACTATGGACTATAGACTAGAGATTATGGACTATATACTTTTGACTATAGACTTTGGACTATGGACTATAGATTGTAGACTATGGACTATAAACTGTGGACAGTAGACTATAGACGATGGACTATAGACTATGGAACAAGATTATGGACTATAGACTCTGGACTGTATACTTTGGACTATAGACTTTGGACTATGGACTATAGACTGTAGACTATGAACTATCAACTATGGACAATAGACTATGGACTGTGGACTATGGATTATAGACTATGGACTGTGGACTATAGACTATGGACTATAGAAAATGGACTATAGATTATGGACAATGAACTATAGCATTTGTAGTGTGCATAGAACATTATACATGACATAACTATCAGGCACTACTTGTTCCAAACAAATGGAAATGAAGAGGAAAATGAGAGGTTTAGGAAGGATGCTATGAGGAGGCAGGAAAACACAGTAGAGGAGCAATTTCATGAAAAATCGATTAGAGGACCATCAAGCAGTGGATGTGTATGGATTATTTTTGGAGAATGAGGATACCATTTAGTGTCACTTTAAAACGGAGGACCCCCAGCACTGCAAGACACTGATCACCACGCTGCCCATGAATACTGGAGATTTTTTTTTTGTATGATCAGCCACACATATAGTACTATATTCCCTTGTTCTCCTCCTTCTATATAAGCAGATGCTCTCCACCATCTCTATGCACTGCACCAGCCTGACAATAAAGGGACAAACTTTTACCAACTAGACCAATCCCCAAATTCATCAGATTTATTGGACTTAAATTGTAGTTGTGCGCTCACACAGTAGGGTTATGTGACAATGTCAGCTTTTCCGGAGCTCGTCTATAATCTGAGCGCCCGGACGCTGCGGAGACGAGCTGTGCTCTGCCATTCCGGGAGGAGACCGGTTAATTCCCGATCAGTGGCCGTCACGTGTGGAGAGCTGCTGTGTGCTCCTGTCTGGAAGAAATAAGGATTAACATGATTTCTTCTTCCAGATTATCAGGAACTCCGAGCACACGGACACAGCTCCAAGAAGCACATTAATTAATAATAAGCAAACTGTCTCATTACAGCGTGGAGTCCAACCTGATGAGTTGGATAATTTCCTGCAACCATCCTGTGTGCCGTCATTTCTTCTATTATATCTACCAACAAAATATAATAAAAAACATAGACTTTGTTATTATTTGTTGTTTTTCTTTCCTCCTTCTTCCCTTTCTTTCATTTAAGTATTTTCCTTCCTTTCCTTAAGAATCTCCTTTTCTTTCTTTAAAAAAAAATCCTTTCTTCAATCCTTCCTTCATTTCTCTTATTTCTACCCTTTCTACCCTTTCCTCCTCTCTTTCTTAAAAAAAAAATAAATATTAAAGACGCTTGGTGATTTTCCCCTTTTTTGTTATTATCCTTTCTTTCCTACATCTTCTCCATTCCTTTCTTTTTACCTTCCTTCCATCTGCCCTCTTTGTCTTCTTTCTTTCTTTCTTTATTTCTTTCTTTCTTTCTTTCTTTCTTTCTTTCCTTTTTTCTCTCTTTCTTTCTTTCTTTCTATCTACCCTGTTTCCCCCGAAAATAAGACCTAGCGTGATTGTCGGTGATGGCTGCAATATAAGCCCTACCCCCCAAATAAGCCCTACCCTGTTTCCCCAAAAATAAGCCCTACCCTGAAAAGAAGACCTACAAGGACTTTAACTAGGGCTTATTTGGGGGGTAGGGCTTATATTGCAGCCATCACCGACAATCACGCTAGGTCTTATTTTCGGGGAAACAGGGTATCTATCTATCTATCTATCTATCTATCTATCTATCTATCTATCTATCTATCTATCTATCTATCTATCTATCTATCTATCTATCTATCTATCTATCTATCTATCTATCTATCTATCTATCTATCTATCCTTTTATTATCTATCAATTTATATTCTTTCTTTCTTTCTTTCTTTCTTTCTTTCTTTCTTTCTTTCTTTCTTTCTTTCTTTCTTTCTTTCTTTCTTTCTTTCTTTCTTTCTTTCTTTCTTCTCTTATTCCAATCACCTTATTTTTCTTTTGTTGTTCTTTTCTTTCTTTCTTAACACTTTATGATGTTTTGCTTTTATAAAGAAAAAAGAAGGAAAGCATAGAGTGGGAAGAGACCCAGGTGGAGGGAGGGGTGGAAGATTGGGGGGGAGGGGGGGTTGGATGACACCATTGAGTTAAGTAAGCTAATTGGTATGCTATTACGCATACTATTAATTGGTCATGTTGTGTTTGTGTGCGTAAGTGCATAATCATGATAATAATGACCCATTTGTAGGTTATTTATGGTTCCCCCCTCTTTTTATGTTAACTTGATATAGTAAAGTTCCACTTTAATAAATGGGGCAATTAGCTGTGAGAAGAGGGGGAAGAATTGGAGGGACCTTTTTTTTTTGAAGGAGGAGGGGGGTGTCACCTCGTCAACTCTAAAAACGTCAAAAATAACATCAATGTGAAAAAAGTTCATACATACTAGTATAAGAAACATGTCACACTACACCAAGTAAATGATAAAAAGGTTCCTGTGATTGAATAGACAGAGACAGAACACAGAGGAGCCATAATTGCTAACTTTTATTTGAAGGTGCCGGCTCCAGAGCTGCCATTCCCATCCTGGTCTTCCAACCAGTGGAGTCGTTGACTAGGAATAAGCGTGACGTCAGGTGGAAAGGTTGGTCCTTTGTACTTGTTCCCAATCAGTGGTTCTCTGGGTAGTGAAGCCAGGATTGGGATGGTGGCTTTGGAACCTTCACCTCTAAAAGCAAGTCAACAATGGCAGCTTTCATACGTCGGTCCTCCCGGGTTCACCTTCGAACAAACCTCATTATCTCCTGACTACAAATGAATGACTGACCTACTTCACTACCAGCGAGCAAGTGGAGGTGTCGGCACTCGTGTGGCCTGTGATGCCAAGCAGGGCTGGGAACCCTAGACACCGCCGGTTAATTATAAGCACAGATTTTAATTACTTAATGCAGAGTTAGCACTTGATAACGTAAAAACCGCTGTGAAGATGATAAGGGTGCTCATGGCGGGTCACAGGAGGAATCACCCAAACCTGAGATACCATTACTTCCAGGAAGACGCAGCGGGCGCCATATGCCGATTGGGCACAGCGATCAGACAGTGGCAGTAAAACTCACAAAAGGACACGGCGATAGATGAGCGTCGGGCTAGGGCTGAATCATTAGCATGTTTGCTATTTAATAGGCCTCATTAATCTTTCATCCATTTTGGTTGGTCCATAAATGTTTAATGATGACATGATGTCCTAATGACAATCCCGACCTTAAAGGGCCACCATCCACAAATGTCTTAATTTTCTTCTGTTTTATGGGAAAAAGGCCTTGGCAGAATTTACGGATAATGCTTGTAAATGTCCCGGCTTATCAGAAGACAGGATAGTGGGAAGACTATATCTTCATACACAGCTTCCTACCTGGGCATCCCTAAAAAGACGACCAGTGATTACATTGTTGCCTTCAACAGCTGAACAAGTAAAGATGAATCTCTGTTTTACCTAAATGGGGCAAAACATCCATTTTTACATTATTGGTGGACCCACCAGCAGCATATATCTTCCCTGCACTTTTCCTCATCTCTATTTGGAGCAAAAGTATATACTTGGTACTTACAGGTATAAAAGGAGCATGGAGCTCCTTTCATCCCATGTGACAGAGGCTGAGCTGGTGCTTGCTGATTGATTGGCCACTTAGGCCCCCAGTGCTGTCACATGGAGTTCTCAGCCCCGTATAAGCTCCAAGCCAAAGCTCCCTGTATGGGCTAAGCACAGGTTCACTTTATAACCCAAATGCAGTTGAAGAATAGGGATGAGCTCACGAGTGTTGGGATCCTAAACCTGACCTATCTCTCCAAGAAGCTGTCATAGCACCCTGGCAATCATAATAGGGGCGAGTCGTTCCCCAACCTGCTGTCACATGTATACTTGCAGCTAGGGGGGTGGGGAAGACCTTGGTCACTTATGATTGGCCGGGCACCGCAACAGCTTCCTGGCAGGATATCGCAGGTGAGTTTCGGCCTAAGATCAAAACCCACCTGACCTCATCCCTATTTAAAAGAGAAGTATGGGAATACAAAAAACACACATTTTTACTCACCTAGGTGGATGCAACATCGATCCAATGCTGAATCTGTCCCCAGCCAGCTCTGCAGTGAGACCTGAGAGATCAAACACTGCTGATCACTCAGTTCTCCCCCTCTGCTCTGAGCAGAGAGCCTGTCAGTCACCGGCTCTCTGTCCTGCCCCCCCCCCAGTGCTCTCTGGAGCGCTGGGCTGGGGAGTGGGTGGAAGGGGCTGGCTCAGGCTCTCGGTGGATCGCTGAGAGACTGAGCCAAGTGCCGGTCCAGGCACTAACTGCACACTTTGGCACTACTTCTACTTTAAGAACATGTTACAATACTTACCTTGTCTCCAGTGCTGTTCCCTAAAGAAAGTCTATTCAACCACCATCTGCTTCCAGGCTCAATGACTGAGTTCATCGCCCTGAGCTCATAGGAGAATACTGCAGAGAAGGACACTCACATATCATTCCATGAGTGCAGGGAGAAGAGAAAAAAGACCAAAGATATGTGGAAAGGGACATTTTCAAATTGTTGAAACATTAGGTGCCAATGTACCCTGGGGCAACAATAACAGGCTTATATGCTCACAGGACATAGAGCAACCTATCAGCAGGTCAGGTTTCCTCTCAGGTGAGGGGTAACCTATATCTCAGCAAGAAAGTCAATTCTTATATGAACATTTCTGGAGGATCAGGCAGCAGTGACAGAGGCATATATATATATATATATATATATATATATATATATATATATATATAAACGCGCTAAAAAGTGAATAAATAAAATAAAATAATCTTTAGTAAAGTCCGTGCAGTCCCATATGAATGTCCACACAAAATAAGGAAGGTGAAATTGTTATAAGTAAATAACATATAATTTCCTCCAATGTGATAAATGATAAACGGCAAAGGGACTGGAAATACCAAAATATTGCGCTTACCAGACGTAAGCTAAATAAGAGCGGGTGGCTCAAACCCAGCCTGGGCCTTTACAATGATGATCCAGCCGAGTCAGGATGATCACACTCGTCTCATATGTCCAGTCCGTCAAGATTTATATCCAAAAAAATATATAACACAAGCATAGCGTAATACTGATATATGAAAAAACTCAAAAAGTGAAAAAAAGTGCAACACTCAAAAAAAGATAAATCATGAGTATCATATATCATCCAAGGTTGACACAGCAACTATGGATGTTGAGTGAGTATCATGCAATCATGCAAAAAATGTGAATTAAGGTGAAATAGGTAGGAGAAATTGCAACCCCAATCTCAATTTAAAATCAGGAAATATTGTAACTGTACCAAATCACCCAAAAAATGTAATCAATATGAACGTGAAAAAAAGGAAAACGGAACCTATGACAGATAGCTTATCGCATGCACATGCTGCTTACCAGATGATAAATTAAACAGGCAAAGTGTCACACTACTAAACGTGTAGATAGGATAGGAACACACCAGCGAATCCTAGGGGATATTCAGCTTACCAGACATCCTCACAGAGTAGGCAAATGGGATAAGGCATACACAGGCTCCTATCCGGAGTGGCGTAGATGCGTCCTAGCCAGTCAAGCCCAAGCTCAGCGGTACATATGAAGTAAAAATGCCCAATAGTATAATACTGTATAATCCAATTTATTCGAATAGAAATTGCACTTACATAAAAGAAGTTAAAAACAGCGAGAAATTGGAGCCGGCCGGCACTCATTGAAAACGTCAGCGTGTGACGAAACGCGTCTGGGAGGGACGTGCTGACGTCACCACGTTTGCCCTGTGAGGACGGGAGTATTGTTTGAGTGCCGGCCGGCTCCAATTTCTCGCTGTTTTTAACTTCTTTTATGTAAGTGCAATTTCTATTCGAATAAATTGGATTATACAGTATTATACTATCTTCTAAGTAAGAAAACTGTTCATAAATACCCATCTGGTTGACACTGGGTCATATTGTACCTAGCTCGACGGTCTACGACCTCCAGGAGAATCTTCACACTTTCTGGGTTGTTGGGTTCTTGATTGCCTGCTGCATTCTATAGTTCCTCCTTCCTATGCCACTACTACGTCCAGTCAAGATGTATGAGCCAGTGGATAGGAGACATGGGCTGGAGAGATGCAGGCATCCCACTCTCCAGAAAGTGTTGGAAGTGAAGATTTTCCTGGAGGTCAAAGATCATCCACAAAGCTACCAACTGAGACAGTGTCCATTAAGAAGGTCTTCTTTTGAAGGAGCCCTGTAAAAAAAGAATTCTAAGTGAGAGAGGTGCTTTACAGCCACTGTGAGAGTGAGGAGAGAAATTCAGAAGCTGAATTGCTTTTGAAACTGTAAACCCTTCAATACCTATCTAGACTTTACTAACTTGCTGGCCTGGCCTGAAACAAGCATACTTCAAGTTAAATATGAAAAGTCTGAATTCCTGTTCTTCATGCTAGTTTTGGGCTCATAGCTTACTAAGCGTGTAGTATTAAGCTTGGTGAAGACCATTTTCTGTTCCACCATGACTGTGCCCAGTGTACAAAGCCAGCTCTATAAAGACACAGTGTGACCACCAGTTTGGTGTGGAGGGTCTCGAATGCCCTGCACAAAGCCCTGATCTCAACTCTACTGAAGCCCTGGTCTCAACTCTACTGACCAGCTTTGGGATGAATTGGAACACCAACTGTGAGCCAAGTCTTCTCATCAAACATCAGTCCTGTCCTTGGGCTCATGGCTTACTAAGCGTGGAGTATTAAGCTAGGTGAAAACCCTTTTCTGTTCCACCATGACTGTGCCCAGTGTACAAAGCCAGCTCTATAAAGACACAGTGTGACCACCAGTTTGGTGTGGAGGGTCTCAAATGCCCTGCACAAAGCCCTGATCTCATCTCTACTGACCAGCTTTGGGATGAATTGGAACACCAATGGTGAGCCAGGTCTTCTCATCAAACATCAGTCCTGTCCTTGGAGGGACATGATTAAAGAACTCTACCAATAATTGTAATAGGGTCATCCCACTCCAAACTGATACACTATATGGCCCAAAGGATGTAGAAACCCCTCAAAATTATGGAGGTAAAAAGACATTGTACACAATTGCACTCTTCCATCCTTGTGGTAACAGTTTGGGCAGTTTCTATCCCAGCATGACTGTCCCCTGTGTACAAAGCCAGCTTTATAAAGATATGGTTTGATCAGTTTGGTGTGGAGGATGTTGAGTCTCCTGCACAGAGCCCTGACCTCAACCCTCCTGAACACCTTTGGGATGAATTGTAAAACCAATTGTGAGCCAGATCTTTTGCTTATATTTTATTTTTTTGGTGCCCAATGTGAGAACGGATTTGTAAGCCAGGTCTTCTCATCTAACATGAGTACCTGGCATTACAAATTCTGACAGACACCCTCAAAAATCTTGTGGAAAGTCATCCCAGAACTACCAGAAGAGTGGAGAATGGTCTAGCCATAAAGGTGGGCACCTCCATATTAATGGACATGGTTTTGGAATGGGATATCCAACAAGTTCATATAGGCATGATGGGTGTAGGAGCTTGAGTATCCTGAACAGAGCCATGACCTCAACCCTACTGAACACCTTTAAGATGAATTGGAACACCAGTGAGCCCGGTCTTCTTATCCAGACTCAATACCTAACCTCACAAATGAGTACAAATTCCCATATAGGCCCTCAAAAATCTTGTGGAAAGGTCTTCCCAGAAGAGTGGAGGATGGTGTAGCCACAAAGGGAGCAACTCCGTGTTAATGGCCATGGGGGGGGGGGGGGTTCTATATTAATGGCTATGGTTTTGGAATGGAATATCCAACTTTCCACCAAATGTTCCACCATATAATGCATATTGGAGACTTTTTGAGACATAGTGATACCAGAAACAGGTGTTTTTTTTTTTTGTTTTTTAATGAATTTGGATATAGAGATTACAAAATAAGAGTGGGGTTATCTCAACCTCTTCCCGCCTGAGCTATAGCCAAATGACGGCTACAGCGCAAGCTTACTTTGCCAGGAAGGCGTCCATGGACGTCCTCCCGTGATCGTGCTGTCCGTGCGCCCCCTGCCGCATGCTCTGTGATCGCTGAGTCCTTTGGTCTTAGCTGATCACAGATCAGAGTAAAGGGCCACAGATCAGGGTAAAGGGCCAATCACAGCGATCCTTTACCATAAGAACAGCTGTGTCCAATGACAGCTGATCACAGAAGTAAACAAAAAACAGTTATCGGCTTTTCTTTCCTCACGCTGACAGTGTGAGGAAGGGAGAAGAGAGCCGATAACTGGCTTGTGTTAAAGGGACAGCGACACTGATAAGCAGGGCACTCCCAACAGTGACCACCAGTGCTGCCAATCAGTGCCCATCAGTGCTGCACTGCTGCCAATCAGTGCCCATCAGTGCCTCCTCATCAGTGCCACCTATAAGTGCCACTTATCAGTCCCCATCAGTGCCTCCTCATCAGTGTCACCTACCAGTGCTGCCCATTAGTGCTGCCTACCAGTGCCCATCAGTGTCACCTATCAGTGCCCATCAGTGAAACCTATCAGTGGCCTTCAGTGCCACCTATCAGTGCCCATCAGTGAAACCTATCAGTGCCCATCAGTGCCACCGATCAGTACCATCTATCAGTGTAGCCTCATCAGTACTGCCTCATCAGTGCCCATCAGTGTCACCTATCAGTGCCCATCAGTAAAGGAGGAAAATTACCTTACCTTTAACAAATTTTCTGATTTTTTTTAGTTTGTTTAGCAAAAAATAACCCCCCGTGGCGAATAAATACCACCAAAGAAAACTCTATTTGTGTGTAAAAAAATTGCTAAAAATGTCATATGGGTACAGTGTCGCATGACCGCGCAAATTTCATTCAAAGGGCGACAGCGCTAAAAGCTGAAAATTGGCCTGGGCAGGAAGGGGGTAAAATTTCCAGGTAGGCAAGTGGTTAAATAACCATTTAGACTTAGAAAATGTGGTTCTTCTCTAGCGCGACATCGTAGTTGAAAGAAGCGGGTTGGCTGTGACTATGCAAAGAGTTTCGCTGTTATGAAATGATTTTGCAAATTGTACAACCCCTTGTCTTTCCCGGCTCGGGGGGGTAATAGGGAAATGTAATATTGTGTAAGCAGGGGCAATAAAATGATAAGATTTGTTTGTTATTTACAATCTCGTTGTTTAGTTTTCCGTGTTTGGGCTTCCGAATGACCCTCTGAGCCCAATGGAAAATTCCAAACTTTTTCCGTACCATTCTGGTCATTTGCAAAGATACTTCTCGCCCCGTGTCACGCAGGGCGTCCCAATCCCGGCCAGTCTCTGCCCTTCTAGAAATATTCAAATCCACCATTAAAGGATTCCTTCATCCAGAATTTATATTTCAGACTTTTTAATAAAGTGGACCTGTCAATGAAAAGAGTGACCAGAAAACAACTAATGCCAAACCAAAGGTACCTTCTGGTCCGTTCTCAATGACTTCCCGAAAGGGAACTGCAGTTCCTCTCGGTGATCATTACACCACCTTCATAGGGTGACCACGTGTGCCAGGCCCTTCACCCCACCATTCAACCATCCAAAGCCAGAGCCTCAGGGGCCACGAGACACACTTGTTGTGTTGAAGGACACTAACGCAGGAAACTTTGCTCACCTCACTGGGGTTCTTCTGAGATGGATAATCCACCTAAAATGTTTATTTCAGGGTGTAGTAGATGCCGGAGAGGTAAGCCCTCTGACTGAGTAGGACACCCTAAATATAGTTTTACATATTGCAGCAGTATCCACACACCCGACGTTAGAGGTGATTTATTCCTCCGCCACTTGCACATTGGTACTGACTACCACACCTCCCAACATTTTGAGATGGCAATGAGGGACACCTACTAACAAACGTATGTAGGCATAGGACACTCCCCCTGCCACACCCGCTTAAAGGAGAATTAACCAAAAAAAAAAAATTGGTTAATTAAATCCAGAAGGGCTTTTTTTTAACCACTACTATTCCTTTATATTGGCTTTTAAAATTTACAAATGCAGCAATTTATAATTCGGATGAAAGGTTTAGCACTGGGAAACACTTTTTGAAAGATAAAAAGTGCATTTTAGATACAACTATATGGATCAGACCAAAATGAGGGACAAATGAGGAGCAAAGAGGGACAGAGGGACATTGCTTAAAATCAGGGACCGTCCCTCGAAATCAGGGACAGTTGGGAGCTATGGTGACTACTAGGGGTGCAACGGATCGTCATCGATCCGTGATCCGATCCGCGGAGGTTGATTCGTAGGGGACACCCGCGATCTGTGGAGCGCTCTGTGGCCTCGGCCATAGAAAGGCCGTGACTTCGGCCTAGCTCCGGAGCGGCAGCCATCTTGGTACACCCGGCGACCGTTTAGCACGTGACGGAGCGATCATTTGCAACAAACCGGCGTCGGTTCCTCTCTCCCCTCTGTGTACTGATCTGTACAGTGGAGGGGAGAGATCGGATGGCAGCAGTGCCAATACTCTGCAATGCCCTGCCAATACTCTGCAATGCTCTGCTGCAATACCCTGCCAATACTCTGCAATGCCCTGCCAATACTCTGCAATGCCCTGCCAATACTCTTCCATACCCTGCCAATACTCTTCCATACCCTGCCATTACTCTGCAATACTCTGCCATACCCTGCCAATACTCTGCCATACCCTGCCAATACTCTGCCATACCCTGCCAATAGTCTGCCAATACTCTGCCAATACCCTGCCAATACCCTGCCAATACTCTGCCAATACCCTGCCAATACTCTGCCAATATACCCGCCATTACCCTGCCAATATACCCGCCAATACCCTGCCAATACCCTGCAATACTCTGCCAATACTCTGCCACACCCTGCCAATAGGGAGATTGTGGATATTACAGTGGGGGAGATTTTTTTTTTGTTGATCCGAAAATGATCCGAACCGTGACTCCTGATCCGAGGAACGACCTGAACCGTGAGTTTTTTTATCCGTTGCACCCCTAGTGACTACTATTTCAAACTTTCTCTTCTCCCTCAGTTTCTCCCCCCTCACTTTGCTACTGCAACCCCCAGTGCTGACAGAGAGCAGCAGAAAAGGGGGCAAACAAGGACACTGACATTCGCCCAACGTCCTCATTATGAACCTATGGCGTCATCAGTTGTCAGGATGCCGGCAGTTTCCTACAAAAGTTGTAATTCTGCAAAACAAAAAAAACTGTGGCTTTGTGTAAAAGGCAGTCTTGATCCACCCACTAGTTTGTTCACAATATTGGGGCAGTTTTAGGCCCCTCTAAAGAACCCAGATGGCACCTCATGGGGGGGGGCCGTGGAACCCTGGGTGAAAAAGTCTGGCATGATGCAGATGTCAGGGCTGGGCTCAGCCCTTCCTTCTCTGAGGTGGCCGCTCTCTCCACAGTTAACCAGCTGCGATCTGCTCGTCAGTCCCACCTACTTAAAGATCTCCGGCTCACTTCATTCCTGCCTTCGCCTTGGTCACATCACAAGAAACCATCTCCTGCGTTCCTGTTTAAAGACTGGCTTTGCTGACATCCCTTCTGGCTCCTTAATCTGCTTGCTGCTCCTCTACTTGGATCCCCAACTTCTGGCTTGGCTGATTACCCGATCTGGTTACTGGACTCTGGCTTGGCTGATTACCCGATCCGGTTACTGGACTCTGGCTATGCTTTGACTACGCTTACTCTATTTACCTTTTTTATTTTTATTAATAAACAAGTGTGATTTTACTGTACTTCTGTCTCGGTCTGGTCCATGGTTTCTGACAGCAGCACAAGAAATTTTTGTTGCCCCTTGATAGCCATTGCTTTGCCCTGAATGTGGTGCCTTTCCTGGAGAAAGGAATTTCTTTATCTATGACCTTGTACATTTTACCCCAAACTTTTTTGGACAATTGGGAACAATTTTTAGGCCTTTTGCCCAGGCACCCCCTGAAGAACCCAGAAGGGACCCTGGTTGAAAAAGGCTGGTCTATAGGGATGCTGGGATGTGTAACCTGCTCATCGGTTTAATGATTACATTCTATCAGAACTACTTTTGGTTCAGTAATCAAGCAAGCAACTAATCAGCACAGTTAAAGTGTGTACCGTCCAATGACCAGCAGAGAGAAATATGCATGTCTAAAGGGATGCCTGGATGTGTAATCTACTCATTCATTTCCTGATTTCATTCTATCAGAACCCACTTTTGGTTCAGTAGTCAAGCAACGAATCAACACAGTTAAGGGGCATACCATCTTATGGCCAGCAGGGAGGAACATGCTTGTCTAAAGGGTCGCCGGGAAGGGACCCTGGTTGAAAAAGGCTGGTCTATAGGGATGCTGGGATGTGTAACCTGCTCATCGGTTTAATTATTACATTCTATCAGAACTACTTTTGGTTCATCCCTTCTGGCTCCTTATCCTGCTTGCTGCTCCTCTGCTTGGATCCCTGACTTCTGGCTTGGCTGATTACCCGATCTGGTTACTGGACTCTGGCTTGGCTGATTACCCGATCTGGTTACTGGACTCTGGCTTGGCTGACTACCCAATCCGGTTACTGGACTCTGGCTATGCTTTGACTACACTTACTCTATTTACCTTTTTATTTTTATTAATAAACAAGTGTGATTTTACTGTACTTCTGTCTCGGTCTGGTCCATGGTTTCTGACAGCAGCACAAGAAATTTTTGTTGCCCCTTGATAGCCATTGCTTTGCCCTGAATGTGGTGCCTTTCCTGGAGAAAGGAATTTCTTTATCTATGACCTTGTACATTTTACCCCAAACTTTTTTGGACAATTGGGAACAATTTTTAGCCTTTTGCCCAGGCACCCCTGAAGAACCCAGAAGGGACCCTGGTTGAAAAAGGCTGGTCTATAGGGATATTGATTGGACGCTGGGCAAACATTTTTCTTTGGGCCCCTCAGAATCCACTTATCAACTATTTGAGGCTGAGGGGACTCAAGGGGTAGCTGCTTTGGGCCCCACAACAATGACTGGGCCCGGGGCAGCTGCCCCTTTTGCCCTGTGTTGGAGCCTGGCAAAGCATCAGAAAGGAGGAAATCTCGTCTTTGGTTATGTCCGTGCGCTCCAGACTTCAGGCAGCCAATGCCAGTAAAGGATTCCCAACAAAATATTAAAAATGAACATTTTATTTAGGATTATATTCATCTGTCCAATTACATTTGAGCCCCTGAAAATGGGGGGACTTTGTATAAAAATGGTTGCAATTCCTAAATTTTATACTTGAAATTTATGTTCAACCCCTTGAGTTAAAGCTGAAAGTCTGCACAAATTAATTTGGATTGTTTAGTTTTAATTTTATTCTGGTGGCATACAGAGCCAAAAGTATGAAAATTGTGCCTGTGTCCAAATATAGATGGACCTAACGGTATATCTGCACTTAGTGACAGTGGAATCAGGATGTGAACGTTTCTGGGGTGTTTGCTGGGGTGCAAAGCATGAAGAAAAGCGTGGTTCTGCAATGTGGAATACACGTCAAGCAAGGGCGGTGGGTGTTTTTTGGGGGGCGGCAAAAAAACCCCCCACACCGAGCGCCCCCCCGCCAAGCATTAGACACCCCCCCTACTACCTAACCCCCCCCACCCGCGCTGTTTGCCGGTCATTCCGGGACTTACCCCATCGGCGGTGGCGGGTGGCAGGAAGCGTTGTGCAGCAGGTCCGTGTCCTCTCCTCCATGGCGGCTTCCAGCTCCTCCCCTCCTCCTTCTAGGCATCCAATAGGATCGCCTGTCCATTCAGCCAATCAGGTGACCGGTGTCAAAACTGGCTTCCTGATTGGCCGGGAGAAGGATCAGTGTTACAACCGCAAATATTCATTTGCTGCTGTAACACACCTGGGTGGGATCGAAGCGCACTCTCTGCGACCCGAGCCCACCCAATATTGAAGCCTATTAGAGCCTCTGGCTCTAACTGGTGCTTCAAAAAAACAGCCCCCCGCATTGGAATCCATGTGACGGTGTCCTTAACGGATGGATGGACGGGGGGGGGGTGGCGATGGACGGGGGGTCCCTTAATGGATGGGCCACCCCTGATGCCAACCATAGGGACCAAGAAATGGGGTCAGAAATGGGTTCCAGCAGCCACTTCCTGTTGCGTCATTTCCCCTCCACAGGCTGCTGCCATCTTTGCGGAGACCGCTACTACAGGTCAATACTCCCTATGCTTGAAAAGGGAAGCAGAACCGCTGAATAAGCATCCCTAATGATTGTGACCCCTCCCGACCCCTGTTGGTACGCCACTGACTGTGCCCCTCCAGAACCACTCACGGATCCCCACATAGGGCATCTCAGGGCACACAGAGGGGGTATCTTTAAAACTAGGAAAACCTTCGGCACATCTTGCAGGCTGCGCCACCCACGGGGGGGGGGGGGGGGGGTTCCTTCCCGATTTCAGGCTGCATTTACAGAATCACATAGATAAGACGGAGCCGTGCTGTCAGGTGTTCCATTCACATTTGTTCCTAAGTAACTAACTTCTGGCAATTGAGGTTGAAGCTGTAATCTTCTATTCCTGACTCAAAGAATGCACCCGTGGGTGTACCCCGAAAAGGCTCCCCCGCCAGAACTTCTCCACTGAAAATCACTTTGTCACATAACAGCCTGCAGAATAGTGCCAAGACTTTTATCTTTATAAAGTGTTACCCCCCCCCCCCCCCCCAGAGGGCCACTGAGTCGTGTCCCGGGTTCTTTGCCCTTTGTGTAGCAGCAGCCAGGCAAACAGCAACATTCACTCCTCTGGCTCAGTAAAGAGTCTTCTCCGAACACTAAGCGGGAATGTGAGGACGCTCTTCCCTTTGCAGTTCCCTGAGCAGCGGGACATGAAGGGGACAGCACTGGGATGCCACAAGCATTGTTCCAGGCCAGACAAACCTGAACCACTTGCCTACCGGGCACTTTCACCCCCTGGCTGCCCCGGCCAATTTTCATCTTTCAGCGCTGTCACACATTGACTGACAATTGCACGGTCATTAAACTTTTATCATTTTTTTTTTTACACAAATAGAGCTTTTTTTTGGTGGTATTTAATCACTACTGGGGTTTTTTATGTTTTGCTAAACAAACGAACGGCAAAAGACTGAAAAATTTGATAAAACTCCCAGTTTTTTATAGTTTGTTATAAAATTTTGCAAACAGGTCATTTTTCTCCTTCACTGATGGACACTGATGAGGTGGCACTGATGGTCACTGATAGGATGCACTGATGGGCCCTGATGAGGTGGCACTGATGAGGCTGCACTGATATGTGGCATTGATGCGCACTAATAGGCAGCAGTGATGAGGAGGCACTGATGGGCACTTAAAGGTAGCACTGATAAGCACTGATGAGGCTGCACTGATATGTGGCACTGATGGGCACTGATAGGCGGCCCTGATGGGCACTGATAGGCAGCACTGATGGGCACTGATTGGCACTTTCGGGGCTGCACTGATAAACAGGACACTAATGATCATTGCCCTGATTTATCAGTGTAGATGTACCATGTCACGTACTGGTGAGGTGGCACTGATGGGCACTGATGAGGCTGCAATGATATGTGGCACTGATGGGCACTGATAGGCGGAAAATGGGCACTAATAGGCAGCACTGATGAAAAGGCACTGATGGGCACTGATAGGGGGCACTGATGGGCACAGATAGGCAGCACTGATAGAAAAAACAGAATTAAAAGCTGCGCTCAAGGTTGAAACAAATAATATATGTTGTGAAACCAAAGCAGCCTGCACCAAGATCTAGTCTCCAAATCTCATCATAGAAAATAATAAAAAAGATGCGGCGCTAAAACATGATTGAAAAAACACACTAAATAAATATATATATAAACCCAATATGAAGTAGATGAACGTAACGATATATGTAAAAATATACACTAATATCCAAAAAAATATTATTAATAATTAATAAATACCAAATGTGAATAAATATATATATATAAGTGAAGACATCCCAAAAATTAAAATCCAAAAACTAAAATAAAGAGTCCGTGAATGAAAAAAGAAAGTGCCAAAAGGTGCCAAAAAAGAAGATAAAGATGCAGATGGAGAAATCTTCTATGTCTCTTCACACCCAAGGTGGAATATCAGATGCGCTTACCAGATCCTGGTGACTGCTATTACGGCAGTCATAAACAGCACAGGGAATTTTGGGTCTCCCCACAACCTCAGCATAAGGTACCCGTGAGCGGCAGATGATTTCTCAGGAATGAAAAACAAGAGGACAATCCATAGCGTAATAAGTCTGCACAGTCAATTTATTAAAAAGGAATTGCACTTACAAGAAATGGATGAATAAACAGAATAAACCGTGATGTCAACGAGAATCGGCGTCTCCGTCTGCTGCCTCCGCTTCCTACGTTTGTGTAAAGCCCAACACGAGAACGGACGTGGTGACGTCGTAGGCTCCTCCCTACGCGTTTTGTCACGATAGGACGTCGTCTGGGGATTGGCCAAGCTCGAACGTCACCACGTGTGGGCATTAAATACACTACGGACACCATCTTAACTAATGGCAAATAAAGTATAACATTGAGAGACGGCCCAGCTATCTTAAATACCAGCCATCAATATACATAAATGAGCGGAGGGAAGTCAAAAATAGGAGAAAGAGAAGCGCCATCTTGTGGTAAAAAAGAATAGCAATCGAATTAGTTCTCAAATGGTAACAACAAACCATGAAGGGATACAGCAGACATAACACAATAAAAATTATACATAGGTAGTGCAATAAGATGTAAACAATATTAAAACATCTAATACATCAGCAACAGCAGAATAAAAATTATTATTTTCTTAATAATGAAATAATTAAAATATTTAATAAAATTTTTTTATTTAAAAAAAAACGCGGAGGAAACATGTAAGAAAAAAAGAGAGAAATTTGGTCAAAAATGGAGGGGAACTCTATTCTCAAGAATTGTTTATAAAACAATTGATGTCCCAATCCACGTTTAATCCAAAAGGGACAAAAGATCTCATATGGAAGATCCACCTAGTTTCAAGCCTAGAGATGGACCTGACTTTATTTGTCCCTCTCCAATGAGGATTTATTTTATCAAAAGCTAAAAAAAGGGTACCCTTCAGTTTCTTGTCGTGGTACTTGGCATAATGCCTAGATAAATTATGCTTAGGGTAACCCCGTTTAATATTGGCTACATGTTCTGATAGCCGCACATGCAATTCACGTTTGGTTCGACCAATATACTGTTTAGAACATGGGCACTGAATAAGATAGACGACATATTTGGTGGAACATGTAATAAAGGATTGAATGTCGTATATCTTATTCGTGACCGAAGACTGGAAGGTCTCACATTTTCTGCCAGTAAAATTATTTATTTGGCAAATGTTACATTTACGGCAGGGGTAAAAGCCTTTCATGGTATGAAAAAAAGAGATGGTCTTGGGGGGATCTATCACATTCCTGGCAACACAATGCCGTAAAGAGGGTACACCCCTATATATCACCAAGGGTCTATCAGGGATGATTGGTCCAAGGACCTTATCATTCCTGAGTATATTCCAATGCTTTTGAAAAATTTTCTTAACAGAAAAATGCTGATTGGAGTAGCCCGTGATCATAGACCAGCTGAACTTATTGTCAGATACAGGACTGGAATCAACTTCCCTGTGTAGCATAAGTGCCCTATCCATATCAGCAACCCGAGAAATAGTGGCATCTATCTCACTTTCAGAGTAACCTTTATCCAGGAAACGTTGTTTAAGTACCTGGGCTTGTTGGTGATACTCTGAAACCTCTGTGCAGTTACGCCTAATCCGTTGGAATTGGCCCTGGGGGACAGACCTTAACCAGGCCGGATGATGACAACTAGAGAGCGGGATATAAGCGTTTCTATCGGTCGCTTTAAAGTATGTATTAGTAATAAGGCGACCATTCCTGACTAAGATGTTAAGGTCAAGGAAGTGGATTTCAGTGCCACTGATTTCAGACTGAAGGGATATACCCCTATCGTTTTGATTCAGTGACATGAAAAAATTTTTTCAAGTGAAACTTGGTCCCCATCCCACACAAGCAGGACATCGTCTATGTACCTTTTCCATAGACGTAACTGCATAGGGGGATTGTTATCAATGACCTCCATCTCCCACCTGGCCATAAATAAGTTGGCCAGGCTGGGCGCAAATTTGGCGCCCATGGCTACGCCACAAACCTGCAAATAGAAATCCCCCCCAAACCAAAAATAATTATGGCCTGTCGCAAATTTCAAAAGTGATAAAATAAACTCTTTTTGAGACCGGGGTAAGGAAGGATCCTGATCCAGGATATAGCTCACTGCCTCAAACCCATGTTGGTGGGAAATGTTAGTATATAGAGAGGCTACATCCGCCGTAGCCAGGATGTAGCTCTCCTTCCACTCAAGGCTTTCCAAGAGGTTAATAACCTGGGTGGTATCTCTCAAATACGCTGGAGTGGCTGTCACTAGGGGTTGTAAAAAATTATCTACATACCTCCCAATCCTGGCCGTGATCGAATCTATGCCACTAATGATCGGGTGGCCAGGAGGGTTAGAGAGGCTTTTATGTATTTTGGGTAAAAAATACATAACCGGAACCCTTGGAGCAGAGGGAATCAGGTATGCCCTTTCTTTCTTATTTAAGATGCCCCGCTCAAAACCTTTATCAACCAAAGTCTGGAGTTCTCTTTTAAATTTAGCACTGATAGACACTGTAAGGCAGCACTTTTAAGGAGGCACTGATGGGCACTAATAGGCAGCACTGATGGGCACTAATTGGCACTGATAGGCGGCACTGATGGGCACTGATAGGCACCGATTGGCACTGTGGGGGTTCCACTGATAAACAGGACACTAATGATCAGTGCCCTGATTATCAGTGTAGATGTCTCATGTCACAGTTGCCGGGTCTCCTCATGCCAATAACCGGCAAGGGTGTTTACATTGTGATCAGCTGTGATTGAACCCAGCTGATCACTTGGTAAAGGGCCACTGTAATTGGCTCTTTACCCCGATCTGTGATCAGCTGTCTCCAAAGGACACAGCGATCACAGAGCGTGCTGGAAGCGCACTGCAGCGGGCATGCAGGGGGTGCGGTTCTGGGAGGACGTCAATAGACGCCCTCCCAAAACTTGACGCCTGCGCTGTAGCAGTTAATACAGGTGCACCAGAGGTTTAACAGCAGCAACAGCCTCTAGGATATCTCTATCAGGTCTGTACTCACAGTGTCCCTGGGATTTGGATGCCTCCCTTCAGACAGAGGCTGACAGTCTCCTAAGTGAGGCCTCCAGACCAGATCCTCAATGAAACCCCTCTCTTAGCTTCTAAAGAATTTGCCGCAGGATAGGCTCCTTGCTACGCACAGCTGGGACCTAGTTGAAATCTTCAGCTGGACTGCCAGGAAGGGCAGCAACCTTTCTGGCTGTGATCCTCTCCTCCTGGGGAAGAACCCTCCCAGACTCCTGACTATTTATACACTCTCCCAGCCACCATCTGGGAACCTTCCCCCAGGGATTGGCTGGAGCTGTATAAATATTCAGCCTGCTTGTTTGACTCTCCCACCCACTACATTCTGGAAATTTCCAGCAGGCAGGGGGATGAAATTAAACTTGAAGCCTGCAGAGCCCCGAGCAGACCAAAACAATCACATTCTACTCTGCTGATCACTAGAGATGGGCTCGGGCATGTTCTGGATCCCACCTGCCCGATCCTGCCAGCTGCACAGATCGGAAAATGTCTCGCTGCCTGTGATTAGCGGTGTGCAGTGTCGGCTTCCTGGCGGGAACAGGCAGGTGGGATCCCGAACGCGCCCGAGCCCATTCCTACTGACTACTGCAAAGCCACAATAACTAAATTTGTCTGGCAGCCTATCTGGGGGGGTGCTACATGTATTTTATTAAAACCAAAAAAATCCATGAAAGTCAACCAGTGAACAGATGAAGCCACCCAGGAGAGAAAAAAAGAAAGTCCACTCTGAGCCACGACCAGCACTCTATTATCAGTTTGAGGATCGTCTGGGTTGTTTTTGGGGCCAGAAATGTCAGAATAAGCAGTTTCGGGTTTTTGTCGGATGTCAGACCTAGTAAAAGTATAAGTTACTCATTGACGCTTCCGGCTCGTTTACACTCGTGTTGCCCTTTGAAAAGCGACCCCGTTCAGATTGCACTTCTAGTTGCACCACACTAGTGTGCTGAAACCATCTGCATTGCACGCAATTGCGGGGCGCTCTCCATGCAGATACAGTATCTCACAAAAGTGAGTACACCCCTCACATTTGTGTAAATATTTTCTTCTATCTTTTCATGTAACAACACTGAAGAAATGACACTTTGCTACAATGTAAAGTAGTGAGTGTACAGCTTGTATAACAGTGTAAATTTGCTGTCCCCTCAAAATAACTCAACACACAGCCATTAATGTCTAAACCGCTGGCAACAAAAAGTCAGTACACCCCTAAGTGAAAATGTCCAAATTGGGCCCAATTAGCCATTTTCTCTCCCCAGTGTCATGTGACTCTTTGTGTTACAAGGTCTCAGGTGTGAATGGGGAGCAGGTGTGTTAAATTTGGTGTTATCGCTCTCACTCTCTCATACTGGTCACTGGAAGTTCAACATGGCACCTCATGGCAAAGAACTCTCTGAGGATCTGAAAAAAAGAATTGTTGCTGTACATAAAGATGGCCTAGGCTATAAGAAGATTGCCAAGACCCTGAAACTGATCTGCAGCACGGTGGCCAAGACCATACAGCGGTATAACAGGACAGGTTCCACTCAGAACAGGCCTCGCCATGGTCCACCAAAGAAGTTGAGGTCACGTGCTCAGCGTCATATCCAGAGGTTGTCTTTGGGAAATAGATGTATGAGTGATGCCAGCATTGCTGCAGAGGTTGTAGGGGTGGGGGGTCAGCCTGTCAGTGCTCAGACCATACACCACACACTGCATCAAATTGGTCTGCATGGCTGTCATCCCAGAAGGAAGCCTCTTCTAAAGATGATGCACAAGAAAGCCCACAAACAGTTTCCTGAAGACAAGCAGACTAAGGACATGGATTACTGGAACCATGTCCTGTGGTCTGATGAGACCAAGATAAACTTATTTGGTTCAGATGGTGACAAGCGTGTGTGGGGGCAACCAGGTGAGGAGGACAAAGACAAGTGTGTCTTGTCTACAGTCAAGCATGGTGGTGGGAGTGTCATGGTCTGGGGCTGTATGAGTGCTGCCGGCACTGGGGGGCTACAGATCATTGAGGGAACCATGAATGCCAACATGTACTGTGACATACTGAAGCAGAGCATGATCCCCTCCCTTCAGAGACTGGGCCGCAGGGCAGTATTCCAACATGATAACGACCCCAAACACACCTCCAAGATGACCACTGCCTTGCTAAAGAAGCTGAGGGTAAAGGTGATGGACTGGCCAAGCATGTCTCCAGACCTAAACCCTATTGAGCATCTGTGGGACATCCTCAAAGGTGGAGGAGCGCAAGGTCTCTAACATCCACCAGCTCTGTGATGTCATCATGGAGGAGGGGAAGAGGACTCCAGTGACAACCTGTGAAGCTCTGGTGATCTCCATGCCCAAGAGGGTTAAGGCAGTGCTGGAAAATAATGGTGGCCACACAAAATATTGACACTTTGGGCCCAATTTGGAGATTTTCACTTAGGGGTGTACTCACTTTTGTTGCCAGCGGTTTAGACATTAATGGCTGTGTGTTGAGTTATTTTGAGGGGACAGCAAATTTACACTGTTATACAAGCTGCACACTCACTACTTTACATTGTAGCAAAGTGTCATTTCTTCAGTGTTGTCACATGAAAAGATAGAAGAAAAGATTTACAGAAATGTGAGGGGTGTACTCAATCTGTGAGATAATAAATGGGCCATGTAAAGCAGGTGGTACTGCAAAACCGCTGTTGATTAGCCAACAAAGGAGCATAAGAACACTGATGAGGTCACCGGCTCAGATTAGTGATTGACTGCGCTGTGCAATGCAGTAGAGCCTGCTTGGTGCTACTCTTTCATCTCCCTGCTGCATTACAGGCAGCTAATATAAAGATAGCTTCAGGTACTTATACTGGCTGCACTGAAAGGTAATATAAACAGTATAACATACTGTATAACTAACATAAATGTCCAGATATATGTATATTTTTTTAAAATAATTTTCAGAGGTAGACGGACGCTTTAAGATCATTGCTGTTGTGGAGTTTCAGCACGCTGCAGAGAAAGATTTTTTTTTTTTTGGTAATTGTGCCCACTGTGAATTGGCAGCCTACATATCTGCCAATCCATCCTCCCCCTCACCTCTTCTTATGCTGCAGATTCTGTTACCATTCAGGTGCGTGCGCACTGCCAACACAAAACCGTACCATGCGCGTGTTAAAGAAAAATCCCTTTTTATGTCTATCTAATATGGGAAGAAAGCTTAAAGGGTAACTCTACTTTTGTTGGGAAAAAAAAAAACACACTCTCCTCTGGGTGATGTAGGTACATTGCAGGGAAAGTTAACAAAACTTTAAAGCAGATTATTACCTTTTGATATTCCGAAGAAATAGCTGTTTTTCCCCCATGTCCTATGCAAAGTGATTCTGAATGGGAGGGTCTGGTTCATTATAATCACCTGGTGCACTCTCAGTGTTCTGATGACCAAAGTTGCAGGGTCTGCGTCCCTGCAACTTTTCCCTGTATTTAACTTGCCACCAAAGCTGAAATTCCTATTGCAGGGGATGCCTAAAATCTGATTGTAATTTAGTGCAGAGTTCTGGGGAAATTAGTGAGCCAATCACACAAGCAGGAAATTACATTTCTGTGGGGGCGTTGCTTATACTAACTGCGTACAGAGCACCTCCAGGCTACCGTATTGCATTAAATCACAGAAAATTACAGCATCTAAAGATTACAACACGACTTGTGTAGCAATTGTATATGTTCTTTTTTTTAAATTTGCAGTAAGAACCCCCAGCATTGGTGTAAGTGAGTGCAATAATAACCCCCAGCACTGGTGCCAATGGGCATAATAATAATCCCAAGCATTGGTCGCAGTGAACACGATAATAACCCCCAGCTTTAGTGTCAGTGGACATAATAATAACCTCCAGCATTGGTGTCAATGGACGCAATGAGAACCCCCAGCATTGGTGTCAATGGACGCAACAAGAACCCCCAGCATTGGTTTAAACGGACCCAATGATAACCCCCAGCATTGGTATAAGTGAGTGCAATAATTACCCCCAGCACTGGTGCCAATGGGCATAATAATAATCCCAAACATTGGTTGCAGTGAACACGATAATAACCCTCAGCTTTAGTGTCAGTGGACATAATAATAACCTCCAGCATTGGTGTCAATGGACGCAATGAGAACCCCCAGCATTGGTGTCAATGGACGCAATGAGAACCCCCAGCATTGGTGTCAATGGACGCAACAAGAACCCCCAGCATTGGTTTAAACGGACCCAATGATAACCCCCAGCATTGGTATAAGTGAGTGCAATAATTACCCCCAGCACTGGTGCCAATGGGCATAATAATAATCCCAAACATTGGTTGCAGTGAACACGATAATAACCCTCAGCTTTAGTGTCAGTGGACATAATAATAACCTCCAGCATTGGTGTCAATGGACGCAATGAGAACCCCCAGCATTGGTGTCAATGGACGCAACAAGAACCCCCAGCATTGGTTTCAGCAGACCCAATGATAACCCCCAGCATTGGTATAAGTGAGTGCAATAACTACCCCCAGTACTGGTGCCAATGGGCATAATAATAATTCCTAGCATTGGTGTCAGTGGACTCAATAATAACCCCCAGCATTGGAGACACTGGATGCAATAATAACCCCCAGCATTGGTGTCAGTGAACACAATAATAACCTCTAGCACTGGTGTCAGTGGATGCAATAATAAACCCCAGCAGTGCTGTAAGTGAGTGCAATATTAGCCCCCAGCATTGGTGTCAGTGGACGCAATAATAAACCCCAGCAGTGCTGTAAGTGAGTGCAATATTAGCCCCCAGCTTTAGTGTCAATGGACGCAATAAGCATTGGTGTCAGTGAGTGCAGTACTAACCCTCAACATTTGTGTTAGTGGACACAATAATATCCCCCAGCATTAGTATCCATGGACACAATAAGAACCCCCAGCATTGGTGATAGTGAATACAGTAATAACCCCCAACACTGGTATACGTGAGTGCAATAATAACCTCCAGCATTGGTGAATGAATGAATGAAAAATTTATAAAGTGCTGCAAATGCGAACTGAATCGCCTCAAGGCGCTAAATGCGTTGGTGTTGTCAGCTTTTAGAAGAGGAAGGTCTTGAGTTTTTTCCTGAAAGCCAGATGGTTTTCTTCCCTGCGGATGTGGGGCGGAAGTGCGTTCCATAGCCGAGGTCCTTGGACTGCGAATCTTCGTTCTCCCTTTGCTTTGTAGCGGTATTTGGGAATGAGGATTAGGTTTTGGTTAGATGATCGAAGATTGCGATTGGGTGTGTAGTGTTTTATTCTCTCTCGAAGGTATTGAGGCGCGTTTCCTTGTATGCATTTGTGGGTGAGGCAGAGGCTCTTGAATGTGATCCGATTCTTTACGGTTAGCCAATGTAGGTTCCTCAGGGATGGGGAAATTGACTCCCAGGGTTTTTTTTTCCTGTTAACAGTCTTGCCGCCGCGTTTTGGATGACTTGTAAGCGCGCAAGCTGATATTGGGGTAATCCTATGTAGAGCGAGTTAGTGTAATCGAGTTGGGAATTGATGATTGTACCAACTACTGCCGCTTTGTCCTCTTCTGGGATGAAGGGGATGAGTCTACTTAACAGGCGGAGGAGATGGTGCGATCAGCTAACTACTGATCCTATTTGTGCATCCATTGTCATTTCTGAGTCAAAGATGACTCCGAGACTCTTGGCTTTGGTGCTCGGAGAGATGGTCTGTCCTAAGATGGTGGGAGGTCATCTATCAGAGTGAGGCATTTCTCTAATTGTTGATGAAGGTCTTTTTGTCCGGTGATGCAAAGGTACAGTTGGGTGTCATCAGCGTATGAGTGGAAGCAGAGGTCTGATTTTTTGATGATTTTGAGGAGTGGGCGGATGTAGATGTTGAATAGCGCTGGTGACAAGGGTGAACCCTGAGGGACTCCACAGGAGATTGCCCGGGTTTCCGAGGTGAATGCTCCTAGTTTCACTGTCTGAGAGCGATTCTCTAAGAAGGATGCAAACCATTTTAGACCAGAATCTGTGGCTCCTGATACTTCTGTGAGTTGGGCGAGTAGAGTGTTGTGGTTCACTGTATCAAATGCTGCACTGAGGTCTAATAGTACCAAGAGACACGGTTCTCCGTCATCTGCTGCTTCCAGGGCTTCCCATATTTTGAGAAGTGCTGTTTCTGTGCTATGCCCTGGGCGAAAGCCTGATTGCAGAGGATCCAGGAGGAGGTGTGTGTCCAGGTGGCGTTGTAGCTGTTGTACTACCGCTTTCTCCATAATCTTGGAGATGGTGTTGAGGCTTGTTATCGGTCTGCGGTAGTTAGGGTCCTTAGGGTCGAGATTGGGTTTCAATGGAAACCATTGATTGGTGTCAATGGACGCAATAATAACCCCCAGCTTTAGTGTCAATAGACGCAGTGAGAACCACCAGCATTGGTGTCAGTGGACACAATAACAACCCCCAGCATTGGTATAAGTGAGTACAATAATAACCCCCAGCACTGGTGCCAATAGACATAATAAAAATCCCAAGCACTGGTGTAAGTGAGTGCAAAAATAACCCCCAGCAGTGGTGTCTGTGGACTCAATAATAACCCCGAGCGTTGGTGTAAGTGAGTGCAAAAATAACCCCCAGCATTGGAGACACTGAATGCAATAATTACCCCCCAGCAATGGTGTCAGTGAACGCAATTATAATCGCAAGTATTGTTGTCAGTGAGTCTAATAATAACCCCCAGCACTGTGGTCAGTGGACATAATAATAATGTCCGACATTGTAGTCAGTGAGTGCAATAATAACCCCCAGTATTGTAGTCAGTGAGTCTAATAATAACCCCCAGCATTGGTGTCAGTGTACTCAATAATAACCCCCAGCATTGTAGTCAGTGAGTGCAATAATAACCCCCAGCATTGTAGTCAGTGAGTGCAATAATAACCCCCAGTATTGTAGTCAGTGAGTGCAATAATAACCCCCAGCATTGTAGTCAGTGAGTGCAATAATAACCCCCAGTATTGTAGTCAGTGAGTGCAATAATAACCCCCAGTATTGTAGTCAGTGAGTCTAATAATAACCCCCAGCATTGGTGTCAGTGTACTCAATAATAACCCCCAGCATTGTAGTCAGTGAGTGCAATAATAACCCCCAGCATTGTAGTCAGTGAGTGCAATAATAACCCCCAGTATTGTAGTCAGTGAGTGCAATAATAACCCCCAGCATTGTAGTCAGTGAGTGCAATAATAACCCCCAGTATTGTAGTCAGTGAGTGCAATAATAACCCCCAGCATTGTAGTCAGTGAGTGCAATAATAACCCCCAGTATTGTAGTCAGTGAGTGCAATAATAACCCCCAGCATTGTAGTCAGTGAGTCTAATAATAACCCCCAGCATTGGTGTCAGTGTACTCAATAATAACCCCCAGCATTGTAGTCAGTGAGTGCAATAATAACCCCCAGCATTGATGTCAGTGAGTGCAATAATAACCCCCAGTATTGTAGTCAGTGAGTGCAATAATAACCCCCAGCATTGTAGTCAGTGAGTCTAATAATAACCCCCAGCATTGGTGTCAGTGTACTCAATAATAACCCCCAGCATTGTAGTCAGTGAGTGCAATAATAACCCCCAGCATTGTAGTCAGTGAGTCTAATAATAACCCCCAGCATTGGTGTCAGTGTACTCAATAATAACCCCCAGCATTGAAGTCAGTGAGTGCAATAATAACCCCCAGCATTGTAGTCAGTGAGTGCAATAATAACCCCCAGTACTGCTATAAGTGCAATAAAATAATACATGACTGTCTTAGATGCCAACACCGTTCAGCCGTATCCTTTTTGATGACGGTGAAATTCCCCTTTTAGAACCTTAAGGAGAAGCGAGGCTTCCCCCATCCCAAAGCGCCAGAGATCTGTGGAATGCGCGGCGATCAAACGCCGAGGCTAATAAAGGAAGGGAAAGTTGGAGCGACATGAAGCTTAGAGATCGGCGAAGGTTTCCAAGAACTTCGGGATTAAGAACAAGTAAAACGCATTGGAGAGAATTCAACGTCGACGGTCTAAAATAAGCCGTTTACGATCGGCGAGCCGTTTTCTTTCTTATTTTTTTTTTTTTTTTTAACATTTTATTTCTAAGAAATAGTCACTTTAGAAAGCTGGGAGGAACACGAGTCTGTTCTGTATCCCATAAAGAATTTAGAGGTTGACAAAAAAGTAACACAAACTACTTGTATCTCCTTTCTCTGCAACTGTAACTGACCTGTCTTAACCCGGCTATTTAATACCGCCGCGGAGGTTTTATCTTGCCCATACAATAGGCGATCGCTGGGGTTTCGCTCTCTTTATGTTCCTCTCTCTATTCAGAGCCGCCACCAGTTCACAGAATGGAAAAATAAATTGATTTTTCCTAATGATGAAGCGCGGACTAGATCAGGTTTTTTTTTTTTTGTTTTTTTTTCGCGGCTCTCGCCACAACCTCTTTGTCAGGGAGTATTTACAATTGCGGGGGGGGGGACGGCTTCTCCAGGATTAGAAAATCCACTTCATTCGTCTCCTGGATGGTCATTTCCTATGCAAATTAATTTAATGTATAATTCAGTGTAGTTTCCATCCTCTCGATAATCTAAAATTACCCAGAAACTGGAAACAGAAAAAGAACGGGGACTTTAAAATACATTAAATGGCGCGCCGAATTGTTTATTTAGTGACCTACATTGCGGCGTCTTAAGGAATTAAAGCTTAAAGCGGGACTCCGGGCCAGAACGTTATCTGTTTGCATTGGACGGCGTGGAGAAGGGTTGGAACATTTGTCAGGTTTTTTAATTGCTGTCTGTCCAAGTTGGGAGAATTCCCCCCCCCCCCCCCCCGCTATCTCTGTCCTGGTGACTTGGTTTAACACCTTGTCCTCCAAGGTACGCTATATTGTCAAAAGTATTGAGACACCTGCTTTTACGCGCACATGAACTTTAATGGCATCCCCAGTCTTATGCCCCGTACACACGGTCGGACATTGATCGGACATTCCGACAACAAAATCCAAGGATTTTTTCCGACGGATGTTGGCTCAAACTTGTCTTGCATACACACGGTCACACAAAGTTGTCGGAAAATCCGATCATTCTGAACGCGGTGACGTAAAACACGTACGTCGGGACTATAAACGGGGCAGTAGCCAATAGCATTCATCTCTTTATTTATTCTGAGCATGCGTGGCACTTTGTCCATCGGATTTGTGTACACACGATCGGAAATTCCGACAACGGATTTTGTTGTCGGAAAATTTTATATCCTGCTCTCAAACTTTGTGTGTCGGAAAATCCGATGGAAAATGTGTGATGGAGCCCACACACGGTCGGAATTTCCGACAACAAGGTCCTATCACACATTTTCCATCGGAAAATCCGACCGTGTGTACAGGGCATAAGTCCGTAGGGTTCAATATTGAGTTGGCCCCACCCTTTGCAGCTATAACAGCTTCAACTCTTCTGGGAAGGCCGTCCACAAGGTTTAGGAGTGTGTCTATGGGAATGTTTTACCATTCTTCCAGAAGAGCATTTGTGAGGTCAGGCACTGATGTTGGACAAGAAGGCCTGGCTCGCTGTCTCTGCTCTAATTTTTCCCCAAGGTGTTATCCGGTTGAGGTCAGGACTCTGTGCATAATTTACTAAGGTCTGGGAACTGGAAGTGACGCCAAATGTCGATCTGGTCCTCCAAGGTGGTGGCCAGGCATGTCAATTTCCTCCACCCCAAACTCGCTCATCCGTGTCTTTATGGACCTTGCTTTGTGCACTGGTGGGCAGTCATGTTGGAACAGGAAGGGGCCGTCCCCAAACTGTTCCCACAAAGTTGGGAGCATGAAATTGTCCAAAATGTCTTGGTATGCTGACGCCTTAAGAGTTCCCTTCACTGGAACTAAGGGGCCAAGCCCAAACCCCTGAAAGACAACCCCCCACCATAACCCCCCTACACCAAATGACTTGGACCAGTGCACAAAGCAAGGTCCATAAAGACATGGATGAGTGAGTTTGGGGTGGAGGAACTTGACTGGCCTGAACAGAGTCCTGACCTCAACTGGTCCACTCAAAACCATTTGGTAGAGGGGTATTATGGTGTGGGGGTTCTTTTTCTTGGCTCCTTAGTTTCCAGTGAAGGGAACTCTTAAGGCGTCAGCATATCAAGACATTTTGGACAATTTCATGCTCCCAACTTTGTGGGAACAGTTTGGGGACGGCCCCTTCCTGTTCCAACATGTGCACCAGTGCACAAAGCAAAGTCCATAAAGACATGGCTGAGCGAGTTTGGGGTGGAGGAACTTGACATGCCTGGCCACCACCTTGGAGGACCGGATCGACATTTGGCGTCACTTCCAGTTCCCAGACCTTAGTAATTTTTTGCGAAAGTTACATTTTTTATTTTTTTTATTTTAATTTTTTTTTTTTTAATTTGTTGCTGCAATACAAAACCCCACAGGGAAACCTTTTCCATTAAAAAAAAAAAAACCCATGGGGAACCTGTGTGACAATAGCAAATTAATATTCGTCTTATATTAGTCTTCCTGATTCTCCTCCCCGACAATCAGGAAGTAGTTCCTGAGACCGGATTGGCCAGGGGGTATTAGGACTCCCGGCCAATCGGGTCTCAGTCAGGATCCACTTCCTGTTTGGCCGGGCCGGAGGAGACGCAATGGCCCCCGGAGCGAGGATCTGCTTCCTTCCTAAGGTAAGGAGGCCTCCGATCGCCGTCACATTTCCGTTCCTCTCCCGCGTGTGGGGGGGGGGGAGGTTCAGTTTTTTTTCAATGCTTTTGATTTTTTTTAAAATGGCACCGTTGACATCTGGGTAAACCGGAAGTGATGTCATGTCATCGCTTCCGGGATACTATAGGGGAATGTCGATCAAAGCCGATGTCGTCTTTATTCGGCTGTCCGGCCAGCCAGTGGACGCACTAAGCCGGTTGCTCTGGTCTCCCGGTGGAACAGGGGAGAGCCCGAGCAATCTGCAGGAGGGGGGCTTGTATTAGCAATCCAGCGGCTAGTTAGCTGCTCCGATTGCTATTACAAGAGAGCTGACCGCTCTAAAAAACGATACCGGGATGATACCTTGTATACCACCAAAAGTTTGGCGATGTACGGCTACACCGCTGGTCCGGAAGTGGTTAAGAAAGAAAGGAATGTCTAATCTTTGGATTGCGGGCGCTGTGATTGGCCGATGTCTCCTGCCCCGATAAATGCAAAAAGTGCCGTCATATAATAACCCGCGCAGCACCATGGAGTCGCCAACTCAACGCTCAGCCTTAATGGTGCGATCCTCGGAGGACGCTTCGTTCTGATATATTCTCCTCTGAGAATTTTATTCATTTTTTACAAGTAGCAAACGACAAATATTCCCAGCAGAGACCATAAAGGGAAGAGTGTAGGGAATACACGGCGATGAATTGTGAGCGGCGCCACCGAAGACGGCTGGGGCACGTGCGTCCTGCGCAGATATGTGCAGAAGGAAAGAAATTTGTTTTGTTTCGATCCGGTATTTACATAAATTAGTTTAGTTAAATTATTTTAATCTGTTTTCGGAATTTGTTTCGTTTATTCGAGTTCCGTTCTAATTGCATTTGAGCTCTAATCAAATGCAATTCAAAATCGAATTCATTCTATTCGAAATTTGAATTTTGGAAGATGGTGATATTCTTTCTATTCCATTCTATTCTGTTGTTTTTTTCTATTCTATTCTATTTTTTATTTTCTGTTCTATTCTTTTATTTTTTGTTATATTCTATTCTTTTCTATTCTATTTGAATTTGAATTTATTCTAAAATTCGTAATTCAGAAAACAGTTATATTGGTATATTCTTGGTATTCTGTTCTTTTTTTTTTTTTTTTTTCAATTCTTTATTTATGTTTTACACATACAAGACTAAAACCATACATTGACATGCAACTTGAAAGAGTACTTCTCAAGCATCCCTCTTAAACCTAAGCTGGCCATACACCATACAATTTTCTTATTCAATTTTCTTTAGATTTACCTTCAACTATGTAGTAGGAGGGCCTGCCTGATTGCATACAAATTGAAAGTGTTTAGGTTTGACCTCCTATTATATGTTTTTGGTAAATCTAAAGGAAAGTTGCACAAGAAAATTGTATAATGTATGGCCAGTCTAAGACCCCCCCCTCCCCCCACCCACCTCCATCCTGCAGTTAATCTATTGTGCATACAGAAAACCTGATTTCTTCAAATAGTTCCCTATATTTAAACCCTTAATGCTTTAACGAATAATCTCCTCGACATATCTCCACGTATTTTTGAACCTCCGCCACCCTGCCCATTTATCTATTCGTTCAACCTCCTCATCTGGGTCTATTCCTGTGCAGCGTTTACAGCATCAAAAACGCAAGTACAGCGTTTTTACAGCGTTTTTGCCGCGTTTAGCGTTTTTTTTTTTTTTTACAGTTTTTTTTAGACAGTATACTGTCTAAAAAAAAATGCCAAAAACGCAAAACTCGTCAAAAACGCTGCAAAAACGCTGTAAATACGATGTAAATACTCTGTACTTGCGTTTTTGATGCTGGTCCATTGAATTCTATTACATGCAAAACGCTGCATTTTGCATGAAAAAAGTCCCCGACCCTTTCCAAAAACGCAGAGGTACAAAAATGCATTGATGTGAACATGTTCCATAGGAACCCATGTTAAAAAATTCCCATGCATTTCTGCAAAATGCAAAATGCATCAAAAAAACGCGTTAGTGTGAAAGGAGCCTTAGCGGCGTTCAGCAATATAGGGACAATGGATGTTTGATATTGCTTAATTGGCTCGTCTGTCCCGTGGAATAAGCATGTCCATGGGTCTTCAGATATAGTTTTATTAGTAATTTCCATTATTAGCTTTATCATTTTCTTCCAGTATGCTTTAATGATGGGACACTCCCACCATATATGAGCCAATCGTTCCAATATTTTTACACCCTCTCCAACATTCCGCAGATTTTTCCGGTTGGAATTTGCTAACTTTGTCTGGTGTCGCATACCACCCTGCTAAGCACCTAAAATTTGTTTTAGTCATCTTGGTATCCACTGAAGAATCGTGTATCATCTTCAAAATTTTTTCTAGAGTATGTTTACTCCCCCCGGGAGACGGACGGCAGGGGATACCCCCCTTGGAAGACGTGAATGCGGACGTGAATGCAATCAGATGCCTTACCTTAGGAGGAAGGGGGAAGGACTTCCTGATTAGAGGAGAATCATGAAGAGAATCAGGAAAAATTGGGTGGGCTCGGGGCGCAGCGCTCCGCGCCCGGAGCCCACCCTTTTTTGAAGCCAGTTAGAGCCTCTGGCTCCAATCACGTGCTTGAAAAAAAAAACAACCCACATAGAAATCCATGCGTCCGGTGCCCCGCATGTAGATTAGGGGGCCGGACGCATGGATAGGGGGGCGGCGCTTCTGCTCCCTGCATGGACAGGCCGCCACTGCTCGTCACGCAAATTTGCTACAAATTACAATTTATTTGAAATTCGAATTTCAGAAGATGGTTATGTTTTTTCTATTTTTTATTCTATTCCTTTATTTTCTATTCTTTTGTATTCTGTTCTTTTATTTTCTATTGTATGCTGTTCTGTTTTACGCTGTTCTTTTCTATTCTATTTTTTCTATTCCTTTATTTTCTATTCTGTTATGTTTTAGTCTATTATATGCTATCCTTTTATTTTCTGTTCTATTCTAATATATTCTTTTCTATTCTAGTCCTTTATTCTCTATTCTATTTTTTTATATTCTGTTCTGTTTTACTCTTTTTTTACTGTTTTACTGACCCGCTGCGAGACAGGTAAGTGCTGGGGGCGATGCACACTGGCAGCATCTGATGGGGCACAGTAGCGGCAATTGATGGGCACCCTGGCAGCATTTGATGGGGCACAGTAGCGGCAGTTGATGGGCACACTGGCAGCAATTGATGGGCACAGTAGCTGCGTTTGATGGCACAGTGGCTGCGCTTGATGGGCACAGTGGCTGCATTTGATGGCACAGTAGCTGCGTTTGATGGCACAGTAGCTGCGCTTGATGGGCACAGTGGCTGCATTTGATGGGAACAGTGGCTGCAATTGATGGTCACAGTGGCTGCGTTTGATGGGCACAGTGGCTGCGTTTGATGGGCACAGTGGCTGCGTTTGATGGCACAGTGGCTGCGTTTGATGGCACAGTGGCTGCATTTGATGGGCACAGTGGCTGTAATTGATGGGCACAGTGGCTGCGTTTGATAGGCACAGTGGCTGCGTTTGATGGCACAGTGGCTGCATTTGATGGGCACAGTGGCTGCGTTTGATGGGTACAGTAGCTGCGTTTGATGGCACAGTGGCTGCGCTTGATGGGCACAGTGGCTGCGTTTGATGGGCACAGTGGCTGCAATTGATGGCACAGTGGCAGCGTTTGATGGCACGGTGGCGGCAATTGATGGGCACAGTAGCTGCGTTTGATGGGTACAGTAGCTGCGTTTGATGGCACAGTGGCTGCGCTTGATGGGCACAGTGGCTGTGTTTGATGGGCACAGTGGCTGCGTTTGATGGGCACAGTGGCTGCATTTGATGGCACAGTGGCAGCGTTTGATGGCACGGTGGCTGCAATTGATGGGCACAGTAGCTGCGTTTGATGGCACAGTGGCTGTAATTGATGGTTTCTTTTTGTTTTAGTTTGTTTGCGCCCCCCCCCCCCCCCCCAAAAAAAAAAAATTTTGAGCACCAGCCGCCACTGGCTGCACCCCTAATGGAGCCGCCACCACTGCATGCAGGTGCCCATGGTTCAGTGCACTCCCATACATTCTTTATCACAATGTACCAACTGCATATTGACAATCGACACTCAGCTGTACAAGGTGGAAAGCCCTTTTACCACCCATAATCCTCTCCTTCTCGCACTCTCTGCCCTTTTCCATTGACCATCAGATGTCCAGGCCACCAAAGTATCAGCCATGCGGTTCCTCACATCTCAGCGTCTTCAGTTTCCAGAACACCTGGAGCTGCTAATACCGCTCACAATGGTATTTATTTCCCTTTTTTCTTGTGAACTGCGATGAACTGTTAATGGGCTTGAACTGCCATGACACCTGCGAAGTGTTTACACAGCTGTAATTAGTGAACTGCAGCTTGACTCCATCATTCGAGGGAACCGACTCCCGGCCAAAACCAGCTGGGAGGTTCTGCAGAACAATTTCTGAGGCTGAAATTAGGAGAACAATTAAAGAATTGTCTGGATCAACAAGATTGCAGCTTTAGCCAATTAAAGGGAGAAGAAGACCCTGCGAGGCGCTACGCTGGGACAAGCGAGCGTGTTCACGGCTGAAGCTCAGCAGTCCAGGACTGGATTTTACTTTTGTTCTCTGATATATATATATATAGTATATACAGTAAATCCTCGTACACACCATCCGATTGTTGGTAGGGGATGGTCTGTTGGCAGACTGTTGTCCTAAAATCTGACCGTTAGTACGCTCCTTTTGACAATTGTTGTCCAACTTTCGGCCAACTAATGTTGGACGACATTTTGGACTGTTGTCAGGTTTTCGTATTGGTCAGTACACAAATCCGGCACACAAAAGTCGAAAGTACAAACGCGCATGCTCGGAATCAGTGTTCACCAAACACTAAATTACCAGAAGGGGCCCAAAAGGGTGGCTCTCAAGAGCTGGAATTCCTCGTAGTACGTCACTACGTTCGTGTTTGTTGCCCGACAGTTGTGTACCGTAAAGGCGCGATCGGATTTTCCTCAGACAAAACCTCAGACTTTTGTCCGAAGGGTGTTGGCCAGGAACTTGTCTTGCGTACAAACGGCAAGGACTTGTCGGCCAACAAACACGAATGTAGTGACGTACTACGTTGTTTTTCAGCTCTTTAGCGCCACCCTTTGGGCTCCTTCTGCTAATTTCGTCTTAATAGAAGTTGGGTGAGTGTTGATTCACGCTTTTCATTTCACGCTTCATTTAGCGCTTTTCTCTGAACGGCCGTTGCGGAATCGGAGGAGATAACGTGAGATTATTGGCCTTGGAGTTATTGCTTTGACCCAAGTCCAGTCCAGGAACAGGAGGAGGAGGATTTCTTGGTTGCTTTATTAATGGTGACCAATTATGTCAGATGCCTTTGCTGCGGGAGCTCCAGGAGAATAATCCGGATGATTTTCGGAATTATCTCCGGATGACGGACCCCTGCTTTTACCAACTCTTGTCATTGTTGACCCCCTATATTAAGAAGCAGGACACATGCCTGAGGCTTTTATTTTATTTTTTGGTTGAATAATAATGATTTGATTTGGTATATTTTCTATATTTTTGGATACATAGAATGTACTTTTTGGTTAAGTTCTATTGGCAGATAGCATGTCTAATTGTGTAGAATAAAAAAAAAAAAAAAAACATTGTGTAGAATAATACTTGGCTGTGTGTTTTACTTCAAATGACAGTTTGGGAGTAGACAGTTACATTTTAAAAAATACAATGTAAAATTGACAAGGGACACCAACATAGTTCTTTGTATCTTTGATGTTAAAAACTACAGGATAATGGTGTTGTGGTAACTTGCCCAAATAAAAAAAATAAAAAACATTATAATATTATTCTTGATATCACTAGAAAAAAAAAAAAAGCCTTTGAAAATATGTTTGGCAAAACTCCATCAGTATCTCCAGCAAAGCAGCTTCATTATTATCCCATTATAGAAGAAGAGAATTGTGCGCTGCATTTACAGATTTCATAATTTGCCGCGTCACGAATGTTAATTCTCCATTATGAACGCCAGTTTACAAGACCGACCGCTTCCGGCTCGTCCTTGCTTCCGAGCACACGCTTGGAAAATCCGACAATAGACATTTGTCCACGGAAAATTTTACAGCCTACCACCCAACATTTGTCGGCGGAAAATCCGACAACAATTGTCCGATGGAACGTACAAACGGTCGGATTTTCCGCCAACAGCCTGTCATCGCACAATTCCCTTCGGAAAATCTGATCGTGTGTACGAGGCTTTAGTATGCAAGACAAGATCCTGGCACACGCCCTTAAGACAAAAATCAGACGCTCGGTTGGCCAACAATCGTACCGTGTGTACGAGGCTTTAGCATATTTCTAGTAACATATAGCACAATTGAAATGCAAACCATAAAACTATTTGCCACCTCCCTACCACCTGACCCAACAGTGGCAGTCCTGAACAACAAACCCATGTCCTTGGCTCATCGCCAATTTAAACTAATACTAAATGTCACTACGGCTGCTAAGCAGACCATAGCGAAAGCTTGGAAATCACCCACTTTGAGTGTACTAAAAGAATCACCCAGGCTATGGTCCACGCTAAGATAGAGGCAACATTGCTGGACAAGATCCCGAAATTCAAGAAGCTCTGGAGCCCTTGAGTGACCCACTTACCCCTTGGCTTTGACGAGACGTTATTGCGCACATAACCGAAGGGACATGCTTCCTTTAACCTACCCTCTAAGCCAGCAACCCAACCCCTAACCCACCACCATGTTCTCTCTCCCCCCCTCCCCTTTTTATCTTCTGCTTACCTTTCCACCCCTCAGTTTATCCCCCTCATTTCTGTTTTATTTATTTTTTTGGTTGGCCACTTGGACCCCTATGATCCTCACTGAACTTCATCCACTAACATATTGTACCTGCTTCTTACATATTACTCCTCCATTATTATGTGTACATCTACTCTGGAATCTATTTGTAGCACCCTGGTGTTTAGGCAGGATTGCTCCTAAATGTACCTGCCAGGAATAGCTACCTTGGTCTATTGTTAGGGATCAATTAATTTCACTCTAATGCCCCGTACACACGGTCGGATTTTCCGATGGAAAATGTGTGATAGGACCTTGTTGTCGGAAATTCCGACCGTGTGTGGGCTCCATCACACATTTTCCATCGGATTTTCCGACACACAAAGTTTGAGAGCAGGATATAAAATTTTCCGACCACAAAATCCGTTGTCGGAAATTCTGATCGTGTATACACAAATCCGACGGACAAAGTGCCACGCATGCTCAGAATAAATAAAGAGATGAAAGCTATTGGCCACTGCCCCGTTTATAGTCCCGACGTACGTGTTTTACGTCACCGCGTTCAGAATGATCGGATTTTCCGACAACTTTGTGTGACTGTGTGTATGCAAGACAAGTTTGAGCCAACATCCGTCGGAAAAAATCCTAGGATTATGTTGTCGGAATGTCCGAACAAAGTCCGACCGTGTGTACGGGGCATTAGTCTGGAATTGCTGCACTTCTCTTTATTGCTTCTAGGTGGCCGGGTCCCTGGTGGTATAGATATGAGAAGGGCAATGCAAGGTCAGGTTATGGGTATATGGGGTATCTCAGCCAATGGGCAGGGTTTTTTCCTAAATCCCTTGGCCTGCTAGGAGGACCTATATATTTGGGTGGAGTCAGGTGGACAGTGTGCTGTGCAACCTGGATGGCTGTCTGGGTGGACATGTGTTGTATTGCCGGAGATTGGACCTATCCCAGATACATCTGGCTGCTAGGCTGTCTGAGGGCCTATCCAGAAGCAAGAGAGCAGTGCAGGGTTGGGATTGCGGCTTGCAGTCCAACCAGAAGTGACGGTTCTGCCGGCTGGAGAACCTGTCGTGGTTGGATTACCAGGGACCACAATGAGTAGCTGAAGCAAATACCGGAGCAGAATTCTCACCAACTGGGGATGGTGAAGAATCAGGAAACTTCAGTGGGTATCAAGCCAGGGACCCAGCCAGCGAAGGTGAGGCTTTCAGAGCAGCCTTGTGTGTCAAGCCAGGGACCAAGCAGGCCAGTAGGGTGAAGCTTGAGAGGTATCTAGAGTGCCAAGCTAGGGACCCAGCAGGGAAGCGGGGTGAGGGTGATGCTTGAGGAAGATACCACCTTGAAGATTGGAGAAGCTCAAGGGATTCAGTGGGAGTGAATCCTCTAGTCTAGTGAGAGATCGGGCACTCAGTGGGCTGAAAAACTACAGGAAGTGATTGTAGTGGAAGTGAAAGGACTGTTACGTTTTGTGTTAGGAACTGTTAAAGACTGTTGCCATAGGAGACAGCATTCCTACACGTGCAGGTGTGGCGTCTTGCCGGATGCCTTTCCCTGCATCGCTGTCCTCCTGTTGAAGTCTCAGCATCTGCCAATTGAACTTGCAACTATCTAAGGGTGTCCTGGCCCTAACCCTCTCTCCCCCAAAAAAGTTTGTTTAGAGAAATAAACTTTCTTTTGCATTCAAGAAGTGTCTGGCGCCCAATAACTTTACCTACTCTGCACCCACCATGCCTCACAACCCACCATATACAGAAGGATGTCAGCTATCTCTGGACCTGGAGGTCCTCATTAGACCGAAGGAGGCCTGGGACCTTTCTACATATTCTTCTACTCTCTCACACCTTTTTGCATAAGTACCTTAATGGTTGGTCTTGTTTTCTACCCCCGTGGCACAGTTTTCTGCCAGATGGGGTGCCTAGGGGTGTATGACAATGCGCCATACTTTACGTTTAGCATCTGGATTTGCTCACATTGATTAAATATGTTGGTTACTTTTGGCTTGTCATTCAAACCTCACAGCAAAACTTTTTACTAGAGCCTACTGTATACCTGATGAAGTTCATTTTCTTATTGTAATCTCTGAAAAGCTTCAATAAAAGTATTTAACAAGAAAAAAAAAGGAATGCAAACCATAACCAAGATATCATTCAAGAATGAATACATACAGCACAAGTTCATCACATACTGTATATGGCTGAAATTTTGTGAACACCTGACCATCACACCCAGTGGCGGCTGGTGCTCACTATTTTGGGGGGGCAGCGTAAATTAACACCAACACCCCCCCCCCCAAACAACGGAGGCAGTCCTAAGACTTCCTGGCCAATGGGGGCTTCCTGATTGGCCGGAGAAGAATGAGGAAGACGATGGCGGATATTAATTTGCTGTTGTCACACAAGTGGGTGTGCTCTGCGAGCCGAGCCCATCCTTTTTTAAAGCCTATTAGAGCCTCTGGCTCTAATCACGTGCTTCAACAAAAAAAAAACAGGAGAGGCGTGTGGGGGGTGTGTGGGGGTTATGACAGTGGGCAGTATGTACAGGAGAGGAGTTTGGGGAGTATCACAGTGGGCAGTATGTACAGGAGAGGAATAAGGAGGGTATGACAGTGGGCAGTATGTACAAGAGAGGAGTTTGGGGGGTATCACAGTGGGCAGTATGTACAGGAGAGTAATAAGGAGGGTATGACAGTGGGCAGTATGTACAGGAGAGGAGTTTGGGGGGTATCACAGTGGGCAGTATGTACAGGAGGGGAATAAGGAGGGTATGACAGTGGGCAGTATGTACAAGAGAGGAGTTTGGGGGGTATCACAGTGGGCAGTATGTACAGGAGAGTAATAAGGAGGGTATGACAGTGGGCAGTATGTACAGGAGAGGAGTTTGGGGGGTATCACAGTGGGCAGTATGTACAGTAGGGGAATAAGGAGGGTATGACAGTGGGCAGTGTGTACAGGAGAGGAGTGTGGTGGGTATGACAGTTTGGAGACCCCTGAGTTAAACTAAAAAAAAAATAGAGCAAACACAGGTTTGTCACCATTGAAAGGAAACCCGTCTTAATAATTTCAAACTTTCTTAACAAATTTTCTGTGGAAAGCACCAATCTGAGTGACTCGAGTGAGTTCTCCTCCCGATGTGGTGACACCGACCTCCGGGGGTTCAGCCCCCATCATATTGTCAGATAAAATCAAATGTTACCATTTGATGACCTCAGGAGATTTTTTGAGCTTTCACAGAACTAGCTGACATCAATTTCTGCAACTTAGACATGCTTTCAACAGAGAATTGAAGTCTTCTGCCTTGGGTATACAGACCGCTGACCTTGAAAACCTACCAAGGGATAAAGATTTAAAGTGAACGGTCAGCCATACGTCAAATGATGAAAACCCTGCCTAGGAGCCAAGCTTCTCATAGTCCAGTGAGGGTGACTTGGTGGCCAACAGGAGCAATGTCATAAGACAAGGTGGAATGTCTGTATGCCTTTAGGTGTACATGAGCTTTAGAAAGTATCTGACCCAAAATATCTCCTGCTGCAGGGGATGTCTGTAATTGGACTTGCAGCACTGCAGACTTTTGAGAAAAGCAGTGAGCCAATGCAATGTGCAGTATGTACAGGAGAGGAGTGTGGAGGGTATGACAGTGGGCCCTATTTACAGAAGAGGAGTGTGGAGGGTATGACAGTGGGAAGTATGTAAATGGGAGGAGTGTGGAGGGTATTACAGTGGCCAGTATGTACTGGAGAGGAGTGTGGAGGGTATGACAATGGGTAGTATGTACAGGAATGGAGTTTAGAGGATATCACAGTGGGCAGTATGCATATGAGAGGACTGTGGAGACTATGACAGTGGGCAGTATGTAAAGGAGAGGAGTGTGGAGGGTATGACAGTGGGCAGTATGTACAGGAGAGGAGTGTGTGTGTGTGTGGGGGGGGGGGGGGGTAGGACAGTGGGCAGTATGTACAGAAGAGGTGTGTGGGGGGTATGACAGTGGGAAGTATGTAAATGAGAGCAGTGTGGAGGGTATGACAGTGGGAAGTATGTAAATGAGAGGAGTGTGGAGGGTATGACAGTGGGAAGTATGTAAATGAGAGGAGTGTGGAGGGTATGACAGTGGGAAGTATGTAAATGAGAGGAGTGTGGAGGGTATGACAGTGGCCAGTATGTACTGGAGAGGAGTGTGGAGGGTATGACAATGGGCAGTATGTACAGGAATGGAGTTTAGAGGATATGACAGTGGGCAGTATGCATATGAGAGGACTGTGGAGAGTATGACAGTGGGCAGTATGTAAAGGAGAGGACTGTGGGGGGTATGACAGTGGGCAGTATGTACAGGAGAGGAGTGTGGAGAGTATGACAGTGGGTAGTATGTACAGGAGAGGAGTGTGGGGGGTATGATAGTGGACAGTATGTACAGGAGAGGAGTGTGGAGAGTATGACAGTGGACAGTATGCACAGGAGAGGAGTGTAGGGGGTATGACAGTGGGCAGTATGTACAGGAGAGGAATGTGGAAGGTATGACAGTGGGCATTATGTACAGGAGAGGAGTGTGGGGATATGACAGTGGACAGTATGTACAAAAGATGAGCGCAGAGGGTATGACGATGGGCAGTATGTACAGGAGAGGAGTGTGGAGGGTATGACAGTGGGCAGTATGTACAGGAGAGGAGTGTGGGGGGGTATAACGGTGGGCAGTATGTACAGGAGAGGAGTGTGGGGGGTATGACAAGGGGCAGTATGTACAGGAGAGTTGTGTGGGGGGTATGATAGTGGACAGTATTTACAGGAGAGGAGTGTGGGGGGGGGGTATGACAGTGGGCATTATGTACAGGAGAGGAGTGTGGGGGGTATGACAGTGTGAAGTATGTACAGGAGAGGAGTGTGGAGGGTATGACAGTGGGCATTACTTTATGTACAGGAGAGGAGTGTGGGGGGTATGACAGTGGGCAGTATGTACAGGAGAGGAGTGTGGGGGGTATGACAGTGGGCAGTATGTACAGGAGAGGAGTGTGGGGGTATGACAGTGGGCAGTATGTACAGGAGAGGAGTGTGGAGGGTATGACAGTGCACAGTATGTACAGGAGAGGGGTGTGGGGGGTATGACAGTGGGCAGTATGTAGAGGAGAGGAGTGTGGAGGGTATGACAGTGCACAGTATGTACAGGAGAGGGGTGTGGGGGGTATGACAGTGGGCAGTATGTAGAGGAGAGGAGTGTGGGGGTATGACAGTGCACAGTATGTACAGGAGAGGAATGTGGGGGGTATGACAGTGGGCAGTATGTACAGAAGAGGAGTGTGGGGGGTATGACAGTGGGCAGTATGTACAGAAGAGGAGTGTGGGGGGTATGACAGTGGGCAGTATGTACAGAAGAGGAGTTTGGGGGGTATGACAGTGGGCCGTATGTACAGGAGAGGAGTGCATAGGGTATGACAGTTGGCATTATGTACAGGAGAGGAGTGCATAGGGTATGACAGTTGGCATTATGTACAGGAGAGGAGTGCATAGGGTATGACCGTTGGCATTATGTACAGGAGAGGAGTGCATAGGGTATGACAGTGTTCAGAGGTTTCGGGCAGGTCACGAGCTCCCTTTAAGCCTGAAAGTGCACTACTCCAATCCTCTGTTCAGAATCTCTCCCTCTCTAGAAGGAAATTAGGATTCCTATTTGGCCCCACGCTGGAGTACGTATAAAGGGTGTTTGCTGCCCTAAAACCCACGATGAATGGCTTATCATGCAGGTTGCACATTCAGGTGATTATCCATCATCCAGCTCTTGTTTGCACCATATGGCAGCAGGCACAATTAGAGGGTTAATCCAGCACCTCAGCATCCAAACACACTGTCCTAATGCACTTTCTTATGACTAATCCGTAATAATCAGGTACTCCAGCAAGATTTAAAAATACACACAAAATAATACATCAGTGTTTACCTAGATAATATACAAAGGACTTACACCTGGAGCTTCTGATGAAGAACTGAGCGAAAATGTTAAAATATTTTCTATTGGTCATGTTCAAACCACGAAACATAACCTATTGATGATTTTGATTCTGTTTTTGAAGATAATAATATGCACATTATGACAACTGAACCGAAATAATTTGGTGTTGTTGGCCCACCTTGTTACCCTGTTTCCCCGAAAATAAGCCCTACCCTGAAAATAAGACCTACAAGGACTTTAACTAGGGTTTACCTGGGGGGTGGGGCTTATATTGCAGCCATCACCGACAATCACGCTAGGTCTTATTTTCAGGGAAACAGGGTAGATCATTGGGTGTCAGAGGAGGTGTGTTGCGTCTGTTCTTGCCACCATCATTGCATAATCATGAAGTGTTCAAGAAGCACAGGAGGGAAAGTTCCTACAGGTTTAGACTTGGATGTGTATGGAGAGGGGCCTTGTACAAAAGTTCATCTCACTTGAAGGACTTTTTAAAACATTTAATGGTTAAGAGCTTCAGATACTTCCAGCCTCCTTCTTCAGGAAAATTTTCTGGAGTCTCCGAATTTCTAAGAATGTATGTGATTTATGTTCGGTAAACTTCATTCATTCCAAAATTTAAGATTAAACGCAAACAAAATTTTGAACTACCTTCGAACGCCATTCGAATGTACTGAGAATTTTCATACAAACTTTCCTAAGAGTTTTCGCTCAAAATTTCGTTTTAAATTATACTAGTGTATACCTAGCTTAAGATGGTATCAGCCATGCATGTAGATCAAGGGTCTCCAATCTTTCTAAATAAAGGGCCAGTTTACTGTCCTCCAGACTTTAGAGGGGCCGAGGCTATGGAGAGTGGGAGTAGATAATGCCTCAGTCTTGGTGGTCAGGGGGAGTAAAAAAGTCCCAGCACCCTTGTGGTGGGATAGAGGAGGAATAGTTCCCGATCCTTGGTATTTGTGGCAGGAATAGTGCACCATCATTGGTGTCAGTGGGGGGAATAGTTCCCAATCATTGGTTGTCAGTGGGAGGGATAATTCCCAATCATTCGTGCCAAGTGGAGGTATGGCGCCCCATCATTGGTGTCAGTGGGGGGAATAGTTCCCAATCATTGGTTGTCAGTGGGAAGGATAATTCCCAATCATTGGTGCCAAGTGGAGGGATGGTGCCCCATCATTGGTATGAAGGGGGGGAATATTTTCCAATAATTGGTTGTCAGTGGGAGGGATAATTCCCAATCATTGGTGCCAAGTGGAGGGACGGGGCCCCATCATTGGTATGAAGGGGGGGAATATTTCCCAATCATTGGTGTCAGTGGGAGGTAGTTCCCAATCATTGGTTGTCAGTGGGAGGGATAATTCCCAATCATTGGTGCCAAGTGGAGGGACGGGGCCCCATCATTGGTATGAAGGGGGGAATATTTCCCAATCATTGGTGTCAGTGGGGGTAGTTCCCAATCATTGGTTGTCAGTGGGAGGGATAATTCCCAATCATTGGTGCCAAGTGGAGGGACGGGGCCCCATCATTGGTATGAAGGGGGGGAATATTTCCCAATCATTGGTGTCAGTGGGAGGTAGTTCCCAATCATTGGTTGTCAGTGGGAGGGATAATTCCCAATCATTGGTGCCAAGTGGAGGGACGGGGCCCCATCATTGGTATGAAGGGGGGGAATATTTCCCAATCATTGGTGTCAGTGGGAGGTAGTTCCCAATCATTGGTTGTCAGTGGGAGGGATAATTCCCAATCATTGGTGCCAAGTGGAGGGACGGGGCCCCATCATTGGTATGAAGGGGGGGAATATTTCCCAATCATTGGTGTCAGTGGGAGGTAGTTCCCAATCATTGGTTGTCAGTGGGAGGGATAATTCCCAATCATTGGTGCCAAGTGGAGGGACGGGGCCCCATCATTGGTATGAAGGGGGGGAATATTTCCCAATCATTGGTGTCAGTGGGGGGTAGTTCCCAATCATTGGTTGTCAGTGGGAGGGATAATTCCCAATCATTGGTGCCAAGTGGAGGGACGGGGCCCCATCATTGGTATGAAGGGGGGGAATATTTCCCAATCATTGGTGTCAGTGGGAGGTAGTTCCCAATCATTGGTTGTCAGTGGGAGGGATAATTCCCAATCATTGGTGCCAAGTGGAGGGACGGGGCCCCATCATTGGTATGAAGGGGGGGAATATTTCCCAATCATTGGTGTCAGTGGGAGGTAGTTCCCAATCATTGGTTGTCAGTGGGAGGGATAATTCCCAATCATTGGTGCCAAGTGGAGGGACGGGGCCCCATCATTGGTATGAAGGGGGGAATATTTCCCAATCATTGGTGTCAGTGGGAGGGATAGTTCCCAATCATTGGTTGTCAGTGGGAGGGATAATTCCCAATCATTGGTGCCAAGTGGAGGATGGTGCCCCATCATTGGTATGAAGGGGGGAATATTTCCCAATCATTGGTGTCAGTGTGAGGGATAGTGCCCCATCAAAGGCCCGCATCCAGTTTGGAGACCACTGATGTAGATGGAATTTGAACCCTTATCACTAACTTTAAAAGGACATAACAAATACATTTTTGTCTGAGCTGGTGACCTTTTAAATCCTGAGTCCAGTAAAAGCCTCTCTTGATTCTCTTGCCCTGGGGGCAGACGGCTCATCCGTGATTATTTTTATGGGGGTCACTGACTTCAAAGTGCTACCTGGTCATTGTTGTTGTTGAACCAGCCCGGGCAGAGAGAACTATTTCCTGGAAGAAAAGGAATTTAAAGACGTATAATTTACACCCGTCTCCATGTTGTATGGGAATAGCCTGTCTGGAATACCGCATCTGCCCAGGCAGGGAAAATCACTGGCCATAAGTGGACAATACCTTTAGGGATTATGTCTGGCTGCTGGCGACAACATTTAATGTGACAATTGCTCTGTTATTACTTTGGCGGACTCTTCACAATCTTATTTACTGATCCACAATTATTAATTTATTTCTCTAACCTCTTCATGACTAGAGGTCATGGAGCCCAGTTGCCCAGACCCGATTTTCAACCTCACTACATCACATTGGTTTACCTGACAATAATTCTGTGACTAATTTGCCACCCTAAATCATGTGTTTTTAAAGATATATAAGGCTTTTTTTGCCAAAATCCGCTCTCCCATTGACTCCAAATTATATACCACCAAAATTTTGCCTAAGGGGAAAATACAAATTTTGATAAAAACTGGGAATTTATGCCCCTTCAGCAAGATGAGCATTTGTAAGGTCAGGTACTAATGTTGGATGAGAAGAAGACCTGGCTCACCATCCAATTCATCCCAAAGGTGTTCAGTAGGGTTGAGGTCAGGGTTCTGTACAGAACACACAAGTTCCTCTGCACCAAACAGGTCCTACCATGACTTTAAGGATTTGGCTCCACTCTTCTTGGGTGGCTTCCTACAAAATCTTGGAGGGTGTTTGTGGGAATATATGCCCATTCACCCAAAAGGGCATTTATGAGGTTGGGTAATGATGTTTGATGAGAAGACCTGACAGAGACGGCTCTCTAATTAGGCAAATTAGGCGGTCGCCTAAGGCCTCGCACTCACAGGGGCCTCGCGGCCGCCTAGTTTGCCTGTTCTCATTCACTGAAGTTGACGCCGGCGGCTCCGCCTACCCCCACTGGGACTCTGTGGCTTAGGAGCTGACGGACAAATCAGATACTGCCCGCAGCCTGAGGAATAGCGGCCTCATCACGGAGTGTCCCAGTCCGTGGGGCCTCATGTTTAAGTTTTGCCTAAGGCCTCACAAAGCCTAGAGCCGCCTCTGAGACCTGGCTCATAATCATTTTATTCCAAAGGTGATCAGTAGGGTTGAGGTCAGGGCTCTCTGCAGGACACTCAAGTTCCTCCACACCCAACTGGTCACACCATGTTTTATGGAGCTGGCTTTTTACATAGGGGGGAAGTCTTGCTGGAACAAAAAAGGGTCTTCACCAAACTGTTTAAAATGTCTTAGCATCATACAGTATTCACAGTACTCTTCACTAAAGACACCTGAGTCCAATCATCTGAAGTGGTGTCCACATACCTTGGACCAAATAGTCTATCAGTTTGGAGTGGGATGAACCTTTCTTGGTCTGTCTTTGCGCTTTACATGCAGAGTTACTATTAATGGTGGGTTTTTTTAGTTTTTGAGACGGTAAGGACAGGAGTGATGTTGGACGAGAAAACCTGGATCACACCCGGTGCCCCAATTCATTCCAATGGTGTTCCTTAGGGTTGAGGTCAGGGCTCTGTGCAGGACACTCCAGTTCTTCCACCTATTACACCTATACAAGCTTATCGAACATCCTTTCAAAAGCCAAGGACATTTTTTATTGCCCCCATTTGTGGCTGCTATTACATCCTCCACACTTCTGGGAAAACTTTCCACAAGATTTTGGGGAGTCTCTGTGAGAATTTGTGAGGTCAAGAACTGATGTTGGATGACAAGACCCTCAGTGGTCCAATTCATCCCAAAAGTGTTCATTAGGTTTGAGTCAGGGCTCTACCATTAGGTTTGAGTCATGGCTCTACCATTAGGTTTGAGTCAGGGCTCTACCATTAGGTTTGAGTCAGGGCTCTACGCCGGACACTGAAGTTTATACACACCAAACTGGTCCAACCATATCTCTGTGGAGCTGACTTTGTACACAGGGGCACAGTCATGGTGGAAGAAAAAAGGGTCTTCACCAATCTGTTAACACAAGGATGGAGGAGCACAGATTGTCTACAATGTCTTTGTATGATGTACAAATACCAAAACCGTTTACTGGGGACCCCTGAACTCCATCATTTGGAGGAGCGTCTACATCCTTAAGGCCATATAATGTGTGTCTTTTTGGAGTGGGATGACCCTATTACCATTATTGGTAGAGTTTCTTTAATCATCAACCTCCAAGGACAGGACTGATGTTGGATGAGAAGACCTGGAACACCAATGGCTTTCCAATTCATCCCAGAGTTTTTTAGTGGGATTGAGATCAGGTCTCTATGCAGGAAACTTGAGTTCCTCCACACCCAACTGGTCAAATTATATCTTTATAGAGCTGGCTTTGTACACAGTGGCTCCTTCATGCAGGAACAGAGAAGAGTCTTCTCCAAACTGTTTACAGTCTTTGTATCATGTCGTTTTCAAAGTACCCTTCATTGGGGTCCCTGAGTCCATAATAATCTGAGTGATGTCCACATGCATTGGACCAATATTGTATCAGTTTAGAGTGGGGTGACCCTTTTTGGACTCTTAGATGTGTGCATTACATACATAGTTATCATTAATGGTTACCTCAAGGTTACCACAAGGTTGGAAGAGCACAGTTGTCTACAATGTCTTTGTATGATGGAGTATTATCTGTACCCTACACTGGAGGGATCTGAACTCCATCATTTGGAAGGGTCCACATGCTTTTGGCCATATACACTATATTGTCAAAAGTATTGGGATGCCTGCCTTTACATGCACATGAACTTTAATGGCATCCCAGTCTTAGTCCGTAGGGTTCAATATTGAGTTGGCCCATCCTTTGCAGCTATAACAGCTTCAACTCTTCTGGGAAGGTGCATGACTGAGCCCCTGTGTACAAAGCCAGCTCCATAAAGACATTGTTTGACCAGTTTGGCGTGGAGGAATTCAAGAGTGTGGCTATGGGAATGTTTGACCGTTCTTTCAGAAGCGCATATGTGAGGTTAGGCACTGATGTTGGATGAGAAGTCCTGGCTCACAGTCTCCACTCTAATTCATCCCAAAAGTGTTCTATCGGGTTGAGTCAGGGCTCTGTGCAGGTCAGTCAAGAGTTCCTTCACCCCAAACTCGCTCATCCATGTTTTTTGGACCTTGAGCCAATCCCCAAACTGTTCCCACAAAGTTGGGAGCATGAAATTATCCAAAATGTCTTGGTGTGCTGACGCCTTAATTTCCCGTACACACGCTCGGATTTTCCGACGGAAAATGTTCGATGTGAGCTTGTTGTTGGAAATTCCGACCATGTGTAGGCTCCATTGGACATTTTCCA